>JAFJYH010000118.1:0-126879 GCA_017365405.1 Cadophora malorum | reverse complement strand
TGTGTATAAGAGACAGATCAAAATTTTTCCCCCGCCTTCAAGATTCTCTTCACTTCATAAGAATCACTCAATGAACAAAAACACCCACGCCCACCAACCCAAGCACAACACAAAGACCCCATCTCCGCCACCTTAGTCCCTCACCAGTGTTACTCAGCACAAACGTCTGATTCCCCCTTGAATATGAACTCCCATTCACAACAACCGCAACAGAAGCAGAAGCATACTGCGGCGCCACACCAGTCACAGTCTGCACCCTAGCGTTCGTTATCACGGAAACAGATTTCGGGTGTTCGATGAGCGCAGCTGGTGAGATCGTTGCTACAGCGGCTATAGAGATCTTCTGAATCGTGGTGATGAAAACTTGCACGTCGTTTTGGGTTGGGATGACTTTGAGTGCTGGAGTGGCGGAGGAGGTGGGTGTTGGTGTGGATGTGGATGAGGCGTAAGGTACGGTGACGATCACGGTCCCGTCCATACCGCAGTCTGCGCAGATGCGCGTCATTGTCGTCATTGGGATCTCATGAGCGGTTTTCAGGAGTGCGGGTGCGGTGCTGGTTTTGCAGCCGCAGTCGGTGTAGATTAGGGTGCTGGTTGTGGTGTAGACTTGGAGGGTGGAGGCGGCGCAGGAGCAGAGATCGGTGTAAGTTGCTTTTTGGGGGTCAGCTGGTGCTTCTGCTTGCTTGTACACGGTACCACATCGGGAACCGAACGCTGAGGGGTGAGAGAAATGAAAGGGGGAAGTAACTTACTTGTCAATACGACTGTGATCGTAGTCTCCTGTGCCTGTGGGTCATCAGCACCTATTCCAATAGCTATCAGCGACCCAAGAGAACTCACTCTACTCCCGCTGGTTCCGAGTGCAGTACTTGTGCCTACCGGCGCGAACTGCACACGTCCTAGATTTGATGTCGACGTTCCGCTGTCAGTCTCACCGCCACCCATAGGCACACCAATGAGCGTGCTGACTGGGGTCAGGGAGATGCTAGGTGTTGGAATTCCGCCTGTCGAAGGAGAGAAGTGGACTTCTGAGGGATCAGCTGTTGGTGAAGATGAAGATACTGGAGAATCAGGAAGCAATAGAACGTTCTGATACACTGTCAGGAAAAATCCTGTACTTTGACGCTTCTCAAGCCCTGCTGGTTGATCGAGGTGCCTGTCCTGGTGTTGGAGGCCGCTTCTTCTGCTGATGCCAAGGTTGAATTGAAGACCGCCGCAAGCTTCTGATGGGCTACCTGGACAGGAGACTGAGCATGAAGAGTTCGATAGAGTGGTGGTACCGGTGATGTCACTGCCGCAGTAACAGGACGTTCCGAATGTTCCAAGGTAAGCAGAGGTGCTGCATGTTGATGCGCAGAGCGTGATTGTCATGTTCTCGTTCGTGGCGGAGAGAACGAATGTTGGGATATTGAGAGCGGATGATGAGAGACAGCCGATGTATGTCCACCCTTGTATGAGAGGTGTCTGGAGAAGCGTGACGTTCTGTGAACTGATGGGGAAAGGTGGAAAGGTAGCTGTTGGGGATAATGAGCCAGCGGTTATGGAATTTAGGGCTGTGTTTAGTGAGGAGATACTGCTAATGAGATGGGTGGAGGATTCAGACAGTAAAGTCGCGGGGGATGGGATGTCTGTGATAATGCTATTGGAGGAGAGCTCACCCGATGATACGGAGCTAGGAAGAGTTGTTGGACTAGAACCTGGACCCAACGTGATGGCTGTCGATATTGATATTGTGGTAGCGATCGAGGTTCCGAGTATTGGTCTTGAAGTGGAGCTTGAAGCAGCCAGTGTTGACGTCGCTGTAGGTTCTTCGGCAAGTGTAAACACCTTCACATAGTTGATATCCCAGTACCTAGATTTCGTCAGCTGAACGCTGCTTCCATACTGAAGCAACTGGTTCGTATCTCAGTGTCCTGACATAGAAGGATATACTTACGCATCCGCAAAAGCTGATGGATTGCCGGCTACATAGTCCACACAGGTGCTCGCTTTCAGGCTGCATACTGGATCACTACTCCAGACGCTTCCCGCCCACTAGAATATCGATAGTCAGTATGAGGCACCGATTCAGGAGCCAACGAGGTTAAGCCCTTAAAGAGCCGACGGGCCCGAATTTGACAGAAAGGTTGACTTACATCTCCACAAAACGTCGTATCAAAAACAATTTGATGATTCGCGAAATTCTCATCGATATCACAACTTCCCTGAAAATTTCCGTCCGGCAAACCCCAATTGGCCGGATCGGGCTGTCCGCTTGTTATGTCAGCTGGGATCGAAGAGCGAGGGAAATACCAGATGCGGATGTAGTCTGAGGTCCATTGTGTGGCATAGACGCCGCCATTGACGGAGTTGAAGGCGTCGCCGTAAGAAGTGGAGGAGCCAGATGATATACTGCAGCCGTAGCCGTTGTTTTGGTTGCAGTCATTTGTTTGGAGGGTTCCGAGGGATTGCGTGCCGGCGATGGTGCAAGTGTCGCCGCTGCGAGGAGAAAGTCAGTGTCGGTGATATGGCGTGTAATGTGTGGAGGGATCGGGTCATCGGTTACACTTACGTGTGGAGAGTCATTACGTTCGTTGCTTGAAGGCTGACTCCTGTGGCAAGTTAGTATTTTGAAGTGAGCGAGTGCGTTCGGGGTAGGGCTGCTGGTTCGAAGCACGAGGATTCTGTTGCATAGCAGAGTAGGCCATTAACCAGATTGCGGAAAGACTTGCCTTCGATTATATCAATTTCGCCGCTATTTGGCCAGTTGGGGCCAAACATCCAGACTGCGTATCAAGGAATTGTCAGCTCCGTCCCATAATCCTATATTGAAGTAAACTCAAAGCTACGTCTACTTACAAGCCGGCCACTAGATCATCACACCACAGTCAGCTTATGTTTCCCTAAATCAAACCACTCCAGCTCAACTCAAATCTTGAAGAGTGAAGAGTCCTCAAACACTTCCAAACACAGTCTGTACCTCTAAAACAATCAAAAAGGATAAGTCAAAGGAAGTACTCACAACACCACACTCATTCCCAGGCATATGTTGCACGTCCGCTATAAATAATCCATGCGTAAACGTCTTCTTACTACTAATTCGCACACTCTCCCTCCCTCCACCGAGCCCATCACTGCTCAGCACGGTGGTAGAATCGACACTCATGCGCGCTACATTGTTGTCTGTTGAGATGAGAGATTTGGAGAGGGAGGAGGATTGTGATTGGTAGGATACGAAGCCGTGCGTAGGGTCGGCGTCCTGCGTTGTGTTAGTGAGAGAGGAAAGGGGGATGATGAAGCACGGGAGGTGTGAAGAGAAGGGTAGGGCGGAGGTTTGGGGGAAGGGATAGAGATGAGGAAGACAATACCGTCCAGAACTCAAAACCATCGAAGAAAGTTGTGCCTGAGTATTCGATGTCAAGCGCGTATGTGCTGCTCACTATCGCGTATACACTGGACGCGAACAGCACTGAAAAGAAGGCAAAAGCAAAGATCGCGGAAGTTAGAAGAGCCATGTTCAAATCGTTTCTTCGTGAAAGTTTGCAAAGGTGAAACGTGTAAAGGGATGAGGATGGTAGGGAGAAGGGCAGAAGAGAGGAAGAGAGGAGGAGTGGAATTGAGGAAAGAAAGGATATTTGCAGACACACGTTAATGAAGACGGAGAGGGTCACGGCAGGAATGCGTTGTAACAGCTTTTCGATAGTGGTCTAAAGGTTCATTCCTGTTCGGGGGTGATCACGGGAATTCGAGGTTTTGAGACAATTGTTGACTCAGTCGGCAGTTTTCGCGAGAGGCTCGCTTGTGAAGTCAGGGGCTTCGGCTGGACAACCTGACATTCCAATGGGTATCAATTTTCCGAAGCGTCGTAATCGCAAGGACGCGGGCGAGCGGTGGCTGTCACTCCAACCTCATGATTACGCTCTTCGAAGTCCACTCCAGCCTTCCCATCCATTGCTGCCCCTCCAACCCCAAGCAACAGCATAATGCCTAGCTAACATTTGCCATTCTTCAACTTCGTCCAGTCCTTCCAACCTATCCACTCTCTCCTTTTCTGCACTCGGGACCCAGTTTTGCCAGATATTTTCGACAGTCTCGGCTTCCTGCCCTCCCGCTTCGCCATCTCCTTGGAATCCAAGATCCAGTAACCGAGCCTTCTGATCGGCGAGTGTTTTGTACTGTTCTAATGTTGGCATGGCGATACCTCTGGAAGCCAGATTGGAGACCATAACTTGTCCGAACGCATCATCGACACCGATGGGTTCGTATAAAACTATGCCAACCGAAGTTATCCTGTCTGTGAACCATTTTACCACATCCCGAGCAGTATCTAGGTCCAAGTAACACAGGCAACATTCCGATATTATCAGTGTCGGTACATCCGTTTGTAGGCCTTGTATATCCTTTGCATCTTTCAAGTGAGGCACCTGTCGTAGATCTATAGGATGACAGCAGTATGTAACTTCTGGTTTTCCATCCCTCGATGAACTGATCCCCCAGTCTGTGTCTTGCTGTGGCATTCCAAATGCGGGGCTCGTAAATTCTGGGATGAGGACTTCGCTTTCGTTGTTCGATAACAGTCTATTGTTTAACACTGTCCTCGACTTTGTCGTCGTGACTGAAGGGAAGTCAAATTCGTGGTAAATGAGATTGTGGTGTTTGTTTTTCGATCGCAGGCGGAAGTATCGTGTGTCGGTTCCTGCACCTAATGATATTATTTGTTTCTTCTGTGGTGGAGCTGCGGATTCTGGCTCTGAGAGGAAAGCATTAATGAGGATGTCGAGAGCTGTCGTGCGGGTATAGGTTCCTGCAACGCATCTCAGTCATGGCCTGTTTAGCACTTCAAGATGGAATTTTTACCTCGATTTATGATTGGCATACGGCGTGTGCCTTGTCCGGCGACAAAAAGAGACGCAAATGGGTCTTCAAGATATCCAAGGGAGACTGCGCTGAGCCTAGAGACTGCTGCATCTGTATCTGTAGACTGGATGGCTAGATCTTTGCGTTGGGCGCCAGGCCCGCTGGCTTCTCCTCTTCCTCCGAATCGAGCAGAACCCCTTCCACGGCCGCCTCGAGAACGAGGTCCTCCTCGCGAGGTCAAAAGATTTGGAATCTGTGGCGCAGACATGTTGTAAGTAGACATTTAGCTCGATGTGTGAATTTCACGGAATGGCACGGCTGAGGTTGGAGAAGCTCAAGGCTGCGGCTGCCAAGCTTTGAGAATGGAAGGCTGAACAACTCAATTGCGGAATCACGCGTCGCGTCTTCTGTGGGGCTCGCATATGTCGAGTACCTAGGTAACAACAATATGGTTCTTCTAGACTGCTTGGACTTCATCTTCAATCATATACACATACAGTTATACACTCAGTCTCTAGAAACGCTCCTATGAGGCTGTACACAACTGTTTTAGCTTTCTGCACAATCCTTATCTTTATCACTTTAGTCACAACAACATTCCTGAATACGCGTACCAAGCATTAGTTGCCATTTTAAGCATAAACATATTGTGCAAAGATCTGCAAGCCACATACCGTCAGTGACGAGTTAATAACGTTCTCAGAGTGATAAGGTTCTCAGGGTGATAAGGTTCTCAAAGTCAGACAACCCTTCCATTGTGGCTGACATCATTCCTGTCGCTTGATGATATTCAACAATTTTCATAAGAGTTATGTCATGTATTTGTGCAGCACAAGAGCAGTTCTTACCCCTCTGTGAATCATTCACGTTGCAGCAATGACATCTCCGCTTCATTTCGGTTGTTCTTTCTCCAAATTTCCCCTGTCTCTTTTCAGCGACGATGGGGTCTGGAAAGGAGAACATTTCCGCGTGGAAGACAGGGCCTTCTGTCGCTTCCTTATTGCCCCAGGCCAGACGTGGGTCGAAGCGTCCGATCGAGATTCGAGATTCGAGACCCCAGATTTGGTTTGATGAAGTAATCTCTTATCAATGGCCGTTTCTTCCTATGGGATCGAGGGCCGATAGATTGTTGCGACATCCATGCATGGCCAGCTGTTTTATTATCAGAGCTGGAGTATTGGGAGGGGGAACGAAGTAATGAAGTGGAATGGAATGCAGCAGCCGGCTCGATATTGTCAACAATCACTTAACACGAGAACAATTGTTGGTGAAGTGATCTGGATAATCGGATGGAAGCACGCCAGGATCTCTGTAATCAACGAATCTACTTCTATTACGGAATGGAACGATGTCAACTGCCTTCAGCTGTCAGAAGTCTTGGCTGCGATGAAGAGATGCTTTTCACCAACGTTCACTCTCCATAAGGTAGGGACTTGCAAAGCCCTACGACGAATCCTACAAAGAACAAAGAAGCCCGACAACCATTCATATCACCTCGATGTCGCCCTCGCCGTTGTTCCTGCATCTCCTCACACTCCTGTCACACTGCTCACAGTCCGTCACATGAGGAGGGAAAAACGAGCCTAGCGAGTAAGTTGAGTCGGCTAAGCCCAGGGCCCATGGAAAAATGACAGGGGGCCTCGATCAAGTTTAATTCCTCTGATCGCAATCTGAAGTTGTGATTCGCCCTCTTCCCCAACGCGGACAATTAAACAATTTCGATTATGCCCCTTTATGCATAGTCTCAGGTACGCGAGAGTGCTTTGGCGCTGCCGCAACTTCGGCAGAACATTGAGCGAAGCTGATTGGATGGCTTCCAACGCCCAGCCGTCAATCCCTGACCCGTCTAGAACTCATCCCAGTGGATCGACAAGGTCCTGAGATTGCTGGCAATCTCCCCCTTCTCTCCCGTTGCTGGCGACGACGAGCTCCGTGCGTGTGGTTGGCTGTGCAATTTGGGACAGTCGCCGTCAATCTGGTTAGAACACACCGGACGACATGCAGAGATGGGAAACATGGGGCCGGGCCCGCATGCGTGTCTGGCTGTGCTTTGCTGTGTCGTCTCGTCTCGTCTGGTCTGGTCTGGGAGGCGAGGAAAAGGCCCTGCGCTGCCTGAGCAGAGAGACGAGGGACGAGCTTGAAGCTTCTTCACTTGCCCGCTAACCCAGCCTCAGCCATCCTTCTTCGCTCGACCACATCCCTCCTCTTCCTCTTGCTTGCGTGCTGCATCTTCTTGTTTTCCACCACACTCCTTTGGTTGAGTCTTCGCTGCTGTCACTCCCTTCCTGCATTGCACTCTTACCACAAGTCGCTCATTCTGCACCCAGGATATGTTTGGATGTAGCGCTGGCCCCCTTCAATAACACTCGTTTCGAAACCACGCGCGAAAACATCGACGACTGAGAGATCGGTTTGGATAGGCCTCGCGACTCGAATACATTACCACGGCATAATCTGGCCCCTAACAGATTCATTAAAGACATACACGATGAAGTTCTTGGATATTCAGGCCGCAGTTGGCACCGCGATACTGTTGTTGTCATTGCCATGCGACGCAAAACCCGGTCATCGCTTGTCGCATTTGGATGTTTTGGAGAAGAGACATAGTCACAAGAGGTTACATGCGTCGCCACGGGCCGAGGGGAATGAGAGCGCTTTGCAGAAGCGTGCAACATGCGCCTTCCCAACTAACGCTGGTTTGGTCGCGGTCACACCAGGCTCGTCCAACGGAGGATGGGCAATGAGTCCGGATCAATCTTGCACAGCGGGCAGTTATTGCCCGTACGCGTGCCCACCAGGAGAAGTAATGGCGCAATGGAACCCAAAGGCGACTTCATATACGTACCCATTGTCGATGGTAGGTCAAGGAATCGAATAATGGAGATGTGATACTGACGGCGATAGGATGGCGGTCTGTATTGCGACTCAAACGGCAAAGTCAGCAAACCGTTCCCTAGCAAGCCGTATTGCGTCTCTGGAGCCGGCTCCGTCGGTGTTCAGAACAATGCTGGGAAGGTTGTTTCATTTTGCCAGACTGTCTTGCCTGGAGGCGAGTCGATGCTTATTCCAACCAAGGTCGATAGCTGGGCAGGTATCGCAGTTCCGGATCCAAGTTACTGGTGCAGCACCGCAGCTCAGTATGTACCTCAGCAATTTAGTTTGAGGCTTCGCTAATCTGAACAGTTACTACGTAAATGCTCCCGGTATCGATACTGACGATGCTTGCATTTGGGGTGATGGATCTAAGCCACTTGGAAACTGGTCTCCATATGTCGCAGGTGCCAACCAGGACTCGTCTGGAAACACCTTCCTCAAACTCGGATGGAACCCCAAATTCACTGATTCTGACGCTACCTTCACTCAATCTAAGCCAACTTTCGGTATCAAGGTCGTGTGTTCTGGTTCTGGTTGCAACGGCACCCCTTGCTCCATCGACCCTTCGAAGAACGGCATCGGCGGCGTCACGAGCGCTGATCAAGCTTCAGGAGCAGGAGGAGCCAACTTCTGCGTTGTGACCATTCCCAAAGGAGAGACTGCCAACATTGTTGTTTTCAATACTGGTTCTAGCAGTTCTGGTGCATCTGACCTTCTCGGAGATTCTGCTGCAAAGGCTTCCTCAAGCGAGACTCCTGAGCCTACGCCCACCCCAACACCCACGCCAACTCCGACTCCAACTCCGACTCCGACTCCAAAGCCAACGACCACTTCGACCACTTCTACAAGCTCAACCACATCTAGCTCGGAGTCTTCAACCTCTTCTTCATTAACCAGTTCCAGCTCGTTCAGCGAGACTTCCACCTCGTCTTCGTCATCCGTCAACAAGACCTCATCTGCTTATCCCACAGCTGATAATTCACCTCACGTGCTCTTCGAGGAGAAGAACACAACGACAACATCCGGCGGCTCCTCTTCCACTGGAACCGGTAGTGGCTCCGGAACTGCGCTATCAGGAACCACAGCCGTCGAAAGTCCAATCGCAAGCGCAACCAAGAAGTCAGGCGCACCAGAAACGATCGTCACCTCAAGCAGCATGTTCAGCCTGGTAATCATGTTCGCCGTCGCCGGCTACATGCTCTAGAAGCTCGCTCCATCTGCAACTCGGGTTCCGGTCCCGCAGCAGGAGCGCGCTCAAAAGTTACCTACATTCTACCCTGTTCAAATCTCACGCGGTCGAGCACCGCCGAAAATCCCCAGTTTTGACATCACAACTGGCTCGCCTTCTTCGACATGCCATCGTACTTTATTAAATGGCCTTTGCTTTTACATATATTTTCTAATGCGTCTGGATATACGTAATACGCCTTGCTCGCTCGCTTGCCTCGTTTGCCATCGTACATACGCTCTACTCTTTACATTCGACGCATTTAACGTTATATACACCATCTAGTCCACCGTCATCAATTTCCGCATCCAGATCCAGGTCCATATCCAGTCCAAATTGCGTCGAACAGTCTGCGCCAACCATCGTTTTGCCATATATTCTTCATCTTGCACATATCGTTTTCTGCACCACATAACGTCTCACTATCCCATTATCCTCTCGCTGCGAGGTCTTCAGCAAAGAGCAGGCAGGACTAGGGTGTATATCATGTCTTTTCACTACATTCTTGATTAGTTGAATATGACCATGAACGATCTTGTTGCGATGTCTTTTGGTTGTTGTTGTTGTTTTATACCCCTTTCTGCAGTTTTGTGTATTTGGTGCTTTGTCGGCTGAGTAATGCCTCGGGGCATTTGGATGGGTTGTTGCTTTATACTTTTTGGTGGATACCCCTTCCCCTATCTTTTGGTTATATAGGTGGATATCTTCTTGTTGATGGGTTGGTTGGCTTTGACTGTTGTGTAATTTGGGACTTGGATTTGGATTTGGACTTTGGACTATCCTTAGGACTGGATGGAGGACGTGTGTGATTGGAAGCGATGGTTTGATGCGTTTGGAAAAAACACCGAGGCAGCGAGCGATTGCGCAAGGCAAACAACAAAATACTGGGTTCACTTGAGCCGCTTTCTTTACGAAGTTCATGTGGGGTTGGTTGGATCCTTGGTTGGTTGACGGGTTGATGTATATTGGTCTTATGAACATATTGTTTCTTTGGACTGTCCTGTCTTGTTCTGTCTCATTTGCCTCTGTGATTTTTGGGTGCGTTGTGAATGTGTTGTGGCTTGGCAGATCAAGGACGTGGTTGGATGATAGTTGGCTGGCTACCTTGGATGGAGAAGGAGGTCGATAAGACAGGTGGATGGATGCAACGGAGTGTCGGGAGGTCTGTGGATATACATAAAAGTCAGGACAGTCGGCTGGGGAAAAATCATTACCATACATGCTTCTTTCTCTGGTTTTGAGATCATACCTTGATTGAAGAAAGGATATCCTGTAGTCTGCTAAACATCCGCTGCTGCTACGTACACTACAATTGGGAAACAATAATCACCGAAGCACATGAAAACAAACAATACCAACAACCTTGAATCTCTATTCCTGCACCCCACATCTCCAACCCCCACATCAACCTCGCTTCCCACTTATGCACGTAATCACGTGTAAAGCTCGAGCCACCCCCCGCCCTTGCGCAAAAAGGCACCTCGAACGCGTCCACCACAGTCCAACCTCACATCACGGTACACCTCCAAACACAACTCCCCCAAACCACCTCCAGACGTCTGTTTGGTCGTGTAATGCCACCAACATGGCTCAATCCTCATCCGGCTCTGGCGCTAAATCTGGATCTCCTCCAGCAGGTGATCTCAATGTTGGCCCCTTAAACGCAACCTCACATCCCGAGATTACCACACCTACGCCCTCATCCACCTCCTCAGTATCACGTTCTCTCCACCCATCCTCTCTTCCCCCTCCCACCCAACCAGCCATCCGCTCCCTCTCCAGCAACACGCACACGCGGTCCATCACCGTCAGCACGGCCCTCGGCCCAACCTCCACCTGCACAGAATACGAACGACTCGTCGGCAAGATCATGCGCGACAATTTCTGGGATCTGGACCCTTTCACGGTGGGACTGAATCCTGGCTTGTTGAATTTCGACAAGCCATTTATTAGGAGTAAGGCGCCGCATATTAGGGGGAAGATGAGGTTGCTGGAGAGGATTCTGGGGAGGATGGTTGAGGTGAGATTTGCGCTTACTTAGTTTACTTATATTTTTCATTTGACTCAGACTTTGAATGGTGTTTTTTGAGGTGTAAAGAAAATTGAGGTTTGGACTACAACTGATGCTTGGATGCTAGGACGAACATCTACTTCTGGTTTGTACGGAACCGAATATGTATAGGCCGCACCCGAATCGTTCGACTATTGATTACCTGGTTATTGGTGATGATCCGCCTTGGATCCCGCATTTCTTTAATGGCTCTTTGGCGTTTCCGCATGTTGAGGAAGCTATGAGGAGTATTGAGCGGTTTCTGGATAGTGAAAGTGGATCGCAACGTAAGCAAGCCTTGTTTCTCTTCCTTGCGCTTTCCTCTTTGGATGCAACTCAGAATTATGCCTGGAAGCTTTGTTTTGCTCAATGGATGTCGGGAATAAAGCTGATGGTTTACAGCTCCGTCTCGAGTTCCTACAGTTGGTGTTTCGCGTGCCTCTTCCTCTGCTATCAACAGATTCAAGACCGAGGAATTGCCTTCTTGCGAGGAGTACATCGACTTCGTCCATGCAGTAGTCCAGTCCATCAGTAGCCCCGAATCAACAGGCACGATTCGTGAAGATCACTTCTTCCCAAGTATGGCTGTGACGCCTGTTGCGGAAGTGAGAAAAAGAGCCAATCTAGTAATGCGATTGATGGCACGGATGGTTGAGGTGATTCACTCCGTCATTGACTGGGACCCATTACTAACGATTGTAGGACGACGTTCTGACCAGAGTCTCGGCGGAAGAAGGCACTTACGTCTTGCATCCTGATTGCCGTCCTGCTGATTATACGGCTGATCGAGGCTTGACTGATATCTCCCATTGGGTTTGGACTTTCAAGACTTGGGCAGTACTTGATCAGGTTGCGGAGAAGGCGGTGACGAATTTGGAGAAGTTCTTGAAGGATCTCAGTCCTGCCGAGCGATCAAGAGTCAAAGTAGAGGTAAGATGACAAGATTTAATTTTCAGGCATTCACTAACATCTTCCAGCGCAAAGATACTCCTCCTCCTTCGAAGGTTGAATCTAAGTTCGAAGATGATGATGTCGTTATTGTCAAGGTATGAAAGCGCACACAGGATGTTTACAGGGATAGCTAACGGGCGACCAAGCAAGAAAAAGCAGCTTCGTCGTCTATCAAAGCCCGGGCACCGAAGCTACAATCGAAGCCACAACCAAAGCCCAGGCGGCAGAAACATAAACGAACTGACCCCACCCGAGAAGTAAGTTCCAGTTCTAGCGGATCAGATCAGTCCGAGATAATTCCTATTCTCACATTTCCGAAAAGTCCGCCTCCTCATGAAATGTCTGCCCCACCACAAATCGTGCTAGCGGATACTTTGATGCCATCCATCGAAACGCCTGACGAGAATTCAATATTTTTGATCCAACGCCGTGAGAGTAAGGTATGATACACTCGAGAAAAGAAATGTCTTGCGTAGCTAACAGACATAGACCCTTGCGGATTACTTTCGAACAACTCTACCTCTAATCCAGCACTTTGCGCCATCCGACGCTCTCGAATTTGATGAACTCCACATGAGTTATCCAAATGATGCATTTGAAGTCATCATTGAGGAGACAGTTTCGGGCCACATCTTCCAGGTTATTTGTCATGATTGTGATGGGCGGAGGGTTGCTACGAAATTCCAGGGCTCTATCGCAAAACTCCAGATTCACTTGAATGCAGAATCGCATGTTTCTAACGTCATGTCAAAGCTAGATCGGATGGGAGAGTTGCCAAGGGAGACTACAGAGACCGAGAGGAGAATGGGGGTTCTCAAAAGAATTGCAAGCCAAAGAGGCCATGATCAAAATCAATATGCACATCGCCAAAACCCTGCCGTATCCGTGGGAAAGGACTCGTCTTCGCATAGCACTCCTAGACGCTCAACGTCCCCTGGGTCGATGGAACTCCTACAGTCCATGTACGGACTTCCTACAAAAGCTTTCAAATACAAGCCGCCCCGTCCTAGGACCAGAGATGCTCTCGCAGATCGGAATAGCCTCTCTGTCCATGATCCAGCTCCGCCTATCCAAAACGGCCTTTCTCATCCCACCCCACCTTCTACAAACTCCCTACAAGCCCCTGATGACTTGTTCCGGACAGAGGTGTCCAAGAGATTCGAGGTTCTGGAAGAAAGCAATAGGAAAAAGAAGACGAAACTTGAGCATTATGGTACACTGCTTGGACAAACAAATAATAAGTATGTGAAGATCGAACAGGAAATCGCCAGCCTCAGATCCCGTGAAGCCCAGCATGCCGCCCACGTACAGTCTATGCGCGACGCCGTGATATCTGGCATGGACAATCTTGTCCAAATGTTCGCACGCTCACAGGCTATTCCTAGTGAAGTTAGCGATCAGCTAGAAGCCCTTCTGGGTAGAGATGAACAACACGAATCTCGTTGGGTGGAAGTGGAAAATTTCCGCACCGATCTTTCAAGGCTTCTGCAGACTCTGGGTCAGAAACAAGACGGGTTGGAAGATAAGCTCGATGATCTTCTGAATCGTGAATATCCTACGGAGGCCAGCGGAGGTATCGCCGGCATCCATGAGAGGATTCAGGAGTTGGAATCGTCCAAGATTCAATTGCTTGAATCTCAGAACGAGTTGGAACGGGGGAATACTATCATCAATGCTAGATTCGCACTCCTAGAGCGACATGACCATTCCTTGGAGGAAGCAACACAACTTATCACAAGTAATTCAGACCGCATCAAGACTTTGGAGACTACTCGCGGCTATATTTTAGAAGCCAACGAGAGCTTTGCAAACTCCCTGAAGAAGCTCATCGCTCGGATTGAGGTCGTCGAAGAGGGTAACCAGAGCACGACGAATCTGGTAGAGTCAGTGCGCAACTCCGTCGGTCCACTTAATGAATCTATCGACCTCCTCACCGAACGCTTTTCTGCACAAGACAAGCATATCGAGAGCCTCACGAAGAAGGTCAAAAAGTTCGATGAGTGGGTCAAATACTTTTCAGACGTTGTTGAGATCCAGAAGACCTGTATCGAGGATTTGCAGAACAAGCAGGTCAGCGAGATGAAGTCGAGGAAATCTTTTGAGCAGCGCATGGAGGAGATGATGAAGGTCAGCGCGGAGAGGGAGGAGAAGATGGCGGAGCGTATTAAGAGCTTGGAGAAGAAAGAGGAGAGATCTGCTGCGCAAATTGCGCTGCTCAAGACATACTCAACACCAAGGAGTGTGGCTGGAAGCGACCATGAACGTGGATCGAGCACACCAAAGAGCTCTTCCCAAATGGCTGCTACCAATACAGCTTCAAGGGTTTCGCAACTCGCAACCGGTAGTGGTAGTGGTCCTTCAACACCAATCAGACCACCTTTACGAACCAGCTTAGCTGGAAGTATAAGCAGACCTCCTTCTACGTCGACCTCGTCACCTGCCGCTGTTAGACCACCTGCTTCAAACAGCAATGCTTCGACTCCAATTCGGCCTCCCCCCTCTTCATTGACAGGTACAAGTGGCTCAAATAATCAAAGTGCTTCGAAGAATGCTCAGCCGGCAGCAGCTCCACCTAGAAACTCACAGCTGCCAAGTAGCTCTCAGCCTCCGAAGAGCTCGCAGCCTCCTAAGAGCTCACAACCGCTTATTCCAAACAGGAAGCCACGGAAGTTCTGAAGCTGGATTGACGGCTGGATGATAAACTCTCGCACACAATTTGGAAGCAGGGGAGTGCATAACAGATGATGGTGATTGTCCTTGGTCAGAGCATGACATGGGATGGCGTACGGGCTCAACACATTTTTGCAGCGAAATTAATACACTTGGTGGGAAGGCGTTTTCGAGCTTTTGAGCGTTTCATTGCATTGCATGGCATGGTATGGTATGCATGGTATAGCAGGCGAAATGGTGTTGACCTGAATTGGTCTGGTTCGAAGTCTTTGTAGAATACATCGAGGCGCGAGAATGGACAACTCATTGATGCCACTAAGGAGATGATAGAGGATCGTAAAGTAATTCGCCGGACGGCATAACCAACAGCTACTCCACAGACGCTGCAGGCAAACCTGACTCCAAAACAAATGGAACTTTCAACCGAAAAGGAGATTTCTACTGAGAAGCCAATGATTTGAAGTGCCATCTCTTCAACTGGACAGGAGCAGTCGGCAAGATTCAATTGAGCGCGCAGACGAGATCCGTATGCCATCCTTTTCCCCCAAAGGCATCACACCAGCTAAGCTAACCAATTCCTCCAGGTCGGCATACTGACGCATACAAGGCCATGACAGCCAATGCCGTCCCTCTCATCCCTCCTGCGTCCGAACAACCCTTCATGCAGACCCCGTCGCGAAAGAGAACTCGCCCTTTCGACATAGCAGCTAGCGATGATAGCAGCAGTTTCGACCGTATCAGTCCTCATCGCTATGCAAACTCTACACCGAGACGCAGCGCGAAGAGAATACGATCTGGCACACCATTGAGCGGGTCTCGAAGGACAAGTGCACATGGGAGACTGTTTGCTTCACCTAGAAAAGCTGGGAGTTTGTCTGGTTTCGAGAACTTGAACTTGAGCCAGGGTAATGATGAATGCTCTGGGACATTT
This sequence comes from Cadophora malorum, assembly GCA_017365405.1. Lineage (NCBI taxonomy): Eukaryota > Fungi > Ascomycota > Leotiomycetes > Helotiales > Ploettnerulaceae > Cadophora > Cadophora malorum. The sequence continues at coordinate 111,339 of JAFJYH010000118.1, read as the reverse complement.
GGACTTGAGGATATTCGATTCAAGGAGGAAAAGAGGAGAGATACTCCGGACGCGGGTGTCTATGAAATTGTCCGAGATCTCTGCGATAAATACCCAGACAGCAGCTTCGAAAAACAGACAATGGGAACATTAAATGTCTCGACTGCGACAAGTCACCGAAAGCCAACTTTCATGGACTTATTACCCACGAGAGGAGCAAAGCACATCAGAATAATATCAAGGAGAAGCTCGCCAATCCTGTTTCTAAGCAGGCCGCTTTCAAAGATACAATGATGTTCCCTCCTCAAAAGGTCATGGATTTGGGGATCGATTTTAAAATTTCGCAGCAGCCGCTAGCAGTGTATGCACAGAGAGCGGCTCAGAATCTGGCGTCTACGAGAGAACAGTATTTGAAAGCTCTGGAAAATGAAAATCATATTTGCTCGATACGGATGCCGTTTTTGGAGTCACGGCAGGAGAAGGCTGAGAAGCTGAATACGGCGAAGATGGAGAAGCTGAAGGAGGATCTTGATAAAGTGGGAGAGAAATGCATGTCTTTATCGCACGAATTGACGGAGAAGCTGGAGTCGTCGGAAGAGAAGACGAGGATACAGCTGCGGGAGGTCAAGGAGCGTCTTGATGTAAGCGAGGGGAAGAACAATTAGCAGTTGAAGAGCATGGGGTCTCGTATCAAAGAGACCTCTGAGGACTGCGATGTCAAACTCGATAAGATGTTGACCTCTCTGGCTAAATCCCACCGTAATATGGACCGTATCGATGATCTGAAAACAGACCTGCGGAAATAGGATGAGGGAATGGAAGAGCAATTATCTGCTCTGAAGTCCAAGACCATGGAACTAGAGGACTTGAACACCGAAAGCCAGCGCGAAGACCTCGAAGCCAGCATCAGAGAACTCGAGTCTTCCGACCTGGAGTCCCGTACCCTCCGCGCAAAAATGGAATCTCGACTCACCTCCATCGAAAACAGCATTAGGGAATCAGACAAACACAGGTTCTCTCTCGTAGCACAAATCCTCGACTTACAAACCTTACAGGAAGAATCGAAAGCCGCTACTTCAGGGTTGAAATCTCGTCTTGAGGAACTAGAAAAGGCGAATTCGCTGAAGGAAGAGGAGCTGCATGATCTGGAAGCTAATTTGCAGATGTTGAGTGAAGATCTGCAGAGGCAGAGGGATTGGAATTTGCAGTATCAGATGACGGTTAAGGATCAAATCGAAGCGCTTTTTCAATTTACGGAGAAGAATGCAAGGAATGCGGAGAACGCAACGGCTAAGCGCGAAGAGGAAGCGAGAGAGAGGGAACGAGCACTTGAGGAGAGGTTGACGGGGAGGAGGATGGAGCGAGTCGAGAAGGAGATTAGAGAAGAGAGGGAGTTGGATAGGAGGAAGATGGTGAGGTTGAAGGAGAAGAATAGGGAGTTGCAGGATGAGTTGGATGATCTTAAGGGTGATTTGCTGCCGTTGATTATGGCTGATTTGGAAGGAGGGCTGGAAAGTGTTGTGGGGTTGAAAGAAAAGGTTGAGGTGCTGGAGGGGTTGGCGGTGCAGATGAGTGTGCCTCTAGATTCGAGGACAAGAGCCGTCAGTGAGAGGAGGGAGATTTCTGTTTGATAATTCTGTTCCGGGTCCGTGGACTTTTTTTGTTTCCAGTGTTGTTGTTTGGATACCCTGTTTGGAAAGTACTTTTGGGAGCTAGGCATGGCGTTGTTGGCATAGTGAGCGGTATTGGATACTCTCCTGCATATCTCGTATCTTCAGCTTACAGAATAGACTGGGGGACGAACCCTGTTCGTTCATTGATTTCTGGCTCCCAGCTTACGAGCTCGATGGATGACATCTGTCCGAGAAATCGCCAGAGAATTCAAACTGATCATCAACCAAATCGCTTTCGTCCCTTTCGTCTCACCGCTTTTCCAAACTTCACCGTCCAGCTCTCCATTCTCAGGACCCGAACCCGGCATCTCGTCCTCGTCCTCGCCGGCTGCGCCTCTCGCTTCACCAACCACCAACAATCCTGAATTGAGCAAGCTTGTTTCTCTGCAGCCCCAAACTCCACAGTATCCACATCACGTCAGCACTATCTCGTACACACTCCCTTATCGGAAAATGTTTATGAATGGTTGCTACGTTACTGGCTACAATTTCTCACGCCGGCGCGATGTTCGTCAGAGAATTGCAACAAGGTAGGGATTACTGAGTCGTGCAGTCGTGATAGACGCGATCGTAAGGACAGAGGAAGTGAAATCAGAGAGACTTATTACCGTGCAAAAATGGAGATGATTTTGGTGAGTACGAGTCCGTCTTATCGGTTGGCTGGCGAACTGCTATGCATGCGAGAGCTGGGGGACAGAGATGTGTGCGAGAGACTTGCAGTAGGTGTTCAGCTCGGTTCTCGGAACGTTGGGATAAAGTTCTTGGTCTTGCATTGGCATCGGAATTGTCATCTTTCTTAAAGGAGGGTCGGACGCCACTTGTAAGTGGAAAATTGCTAGCATTTTGTGATCTACGATCAGCGTGGCTCTCTGTCTGGTTTCTTCATTGCTACAACTGGAGCTCAGCAAGATCAATTGGACTTCGATTTTGGACTCGATTGTCACTTATATGTCCAAAGGGTCCAACGAATTTAGTGCGCGGTGCATTTTTATTGCAAGTTAATACTTGCTACTAGGATACTCAGAGTTCAATTCTGGTCTGCTTAGGAAGACAACTTATCGGCAATCCTCAGACGGGAAATCATTCATCATGTCGAACAAGCCATGGGTCGACGGCCCAATCCCATTGATATCGCCGCCGGAACAAACGCCCGAGGTAAGTCGCAACAATCACTTGGTTTAATATGTAAATTTGAGTGAGGATTCCTGGATTCCTCTGAACATCAGAGAGCATCAAGCTGAACTATATATTCCAGTACGCCCCCGAGACCATCAACGTCGCCACAGAAATGACTCTGGCACACAACGTTCTCATCCGCAGCCTCAACGCCATGTACCTCCAATGCGCATACATTAGCGCACCCACTGACATCGCCGACTTTCTGACCTTCTGCAAAGCCTTCTACCTGGCACTACATCACCACCACTGGGGCGAAGAGCAATTCTTCTTCCCTGCTGTAGAAGCTTACACTAAAGTACCCGGCATCATGGAAGCGAACGTCAACGACCACCAAGCATTCGATGCTGGGTTGGAGAAATTTCATGACTATGTCACGACCGTAAAAGCAGAGGAGTATGAGGCTGTTAAGTTCAAGGCGTTACTGGATGGATTTTCGGTGGTGTTGGAAAGGCATTTGAGGGCGGAGATTGGGACGTTGTTGGCGTTGGACAAATATGGTGGAAAAGAATTGAAGAACGCGTGGGGTGTCTTGGAAGAGGCTGTGATGAAAAACATGAAGGATCAGGTGAGATTCAGAATTCCAATTTCCCTTGTGTAGGTCCATTGCATCTTGCGGCTTTTGCGTGTGCTCAGGACACACCGTGTCATAAAAGAGGTTATTCTCAGTCCGTTGTTCTGACTACACAACAGGATTTGGTTCTGCCTATCAGTCTAGGAGCAAACGACACAAAATTTGAGGGAGGCGTTCATGCTTGGTGGCCTCCGTTCCCATTCTTTGTACCTTACTTGGTGAAGTACTGGTATATGCGTAAGTACAGGGGTGCGTGGAGGTTTTGTCCTTGTGATGTCTTTGGGAACCCGAGGGATTTGGAATTCTTGGATGGCTAGTAGATCAGCGCATGTTTTCAAGTAAATGTTAGGGGAGCTCGGCTGGACATTGGTGTTATTGCCGCTGTTCTCACTTGATCGCCTGCGAACAAGTTGATCAATGCGCTGCAATCAGCACAGCATCTGATATGCCATGGAAGCAAGAGAAATCTGGGGAGGTTTGTTTTCTGGTGTTAGTGCTTCTATGATATGATTGCGATATTGCAAAAGATTAAGATAATTTTTTCCCAAGTGTGGACCGCTGTATGGAACATCAGTCTATTGGACTCAGCGGACCACATCCTGTGTCAATTGGACTTTGATAGTAGGAGCACTTGCAGAGGTCTAGTAACTCCTATTACTGTTCTTCCTTCGAACAGTACTAAAGCTCATCTATGCTTCCGTCTTTTCTCACGCCGTTGTTGTACTGGATGCCATAAATTATCTGAAATTCTGGCACTCCTAATTTTACGTGTTTACGACCCGCTTAACTTTGTTGTTCGCTAAAAGCTGGGGCAGTGTAAACAGTGTGCGAAATAGGCTGAGCTTCAATGCTACTACTATCACAATCAATTTGAAGGTATCCGTCAAATCAGCTTGTGTATTTTCTCACATATATGTAGTGAAGTTCTGTGGAAGCCTTATTGCCTGAATACTTTTCGAACAACATTCGGACAGCGAAACTCTGACATACCTGAATCCTGACCAGATGATTCGTCAACATGACGAGAAGGATCTGACTTTGCAACAACTCAGCAAGATCGTGAGAACAGAGATACTCTCAGGAGACAGGTTCTAAGTTCCCAGATATAAGCTCACCAATCTCCGCTGAAAGTCAGTTCAAACCAAACCAAATTCACAGGAGAAATCCGCAAACCGACAATCAACAAATATGTCAACCACAATCAGTAGCCAACCAGCTACCAATCTCGGCTACTTCGAGCCTCTGCCATTTGACTTCATCGACCTGGCAACTATCAACCTCAGCTTCTTCGAAGCTCTGCCATTCTACCAGACACTCGATTCTTTCGAGCTGTTCCCGAAGCTCCCCGGAGAGCTACAAGTCATGATTTGGCAGGCAGCTGCTGCAGACCTCCCAGTCCGCACTTGCTCGATCCGGCAATCGCCTGGTCAGGCTCGACCCAACATTGCCAATCCCAAGTACTCGATCGGCTTCCAAGAGCGTTGGACCACTAGATTCAGCCCGAATCGTCAGACACCCGTTCTTCTCAGCATCTGTCAGGACTCACGGAAATTTTGCAAGAGCGTTACAAGCTATTCTTCGGCGGCATTGATGACCGTCCCGTTTGGTTCGACTTCAAAAAAGACGTCTTGGACGTCCAGTGGAAGTTCCTCATCGAGCTCAAGGGCGGCTCATCAACCTTCAATCACGTCATTACCGACGAGAAATCGCTTCGAGCAGATTGTGCTCAAGTGGAATGGCTTGATGAATACCTCCTTGCTCTCCGATACCGCGAGTGTCCTTCCTCAGCTTGTCGCTTCAGACCTTTCCGAAGCCTCGAGAAGATCACAGAGATCTCCTTGAAGGAATACCATAACAATGCGTACTCGCACAAGCGTGCCCGCTATTTGGAGATCCACCTCTTGACTTGGAAGGATCTGATGAATGAGTGGCATAATACGCATGATTAGAGTAAGAAGAACTACCGATAGTGCCCACTCCTAGCCTTTGAAGAGTCAAACGAGAGAGACGACTTTGATCGCAAGAGGGCGGGCTTGAGCTGTCCTTGGACAGAAAAGTCCGCCTCTCATCTTCCAGCCATCTTTGATCTGAGTGTTCCATCCCAACCGTAGAGTTTCTGCCATTGCATTATGCTCATTTCACCAGGATCTACACCATGTAGTGCGATGCCCGTATATGATTTTTCCAGGCGGCGACAAAAGAGAAGGGGAAAGAAAGATCATGAAGCAAAGATCAATACCGTCCGCAGGGGAGTAGAATCCATTCATAGTAGTACATTTTTTTGGCCGTCGAGGGCCGTCGAGGCTGTAGTATCGAAACACAAAAGTAAATTAATTACATATACAAATCAGTCCCAGGAGATCTGGCCACTATCCAGAGTGTGAACTGCCTAACACATATCGAAGATTCAAAGTATCGCTACAACTTATGACATCCTGTAATAATCGCACGTCCATGTATCTTTAACAGCCAACTATTAGATTCTTGATATCCCGTTGGCTTCCATTTTGTTTAAGAGGAATAACGTATACAAGCCGAACCGACTTGCACAATGACCTCGAAGCAATTCTAGCCGACTGACATGATTTGGATGGTTGGCTGAACAATGAATATCCAACGTCATCCTCTTCAGATATCTTACTAGTAGCTTGTTCTATGTTCTGACTAAACAGAGATTGAACAAAGGAACCAGGTATGCACTTGCAGTACAGCACGAGTGTTCCATTCAACGAGCAAAAGAACGGCAAAGTGATAATAGAGGACCCAAAAGACAAAAATATTCATGTGTGTGATTTTGTTGAGGCGTGCGAGGTAGTGAGCAGCATCAACTCCTTGCTGGATGTGGACGCTCGACACATCGATGTAGTAAACACTGATGTAGACATCATCTGTCAGAACGTGATGATCATGGTATACTGCTGGCATAATTGCAGGTATCCTTAGATAGAGGAGTACCATGCTTTGATTCCATTCCGCGTTACAGTATGACGTACCTGTTAGTTCTAAATACTCCGATGTATATATCAATTTTCCCCCTTCCTGGACCGAAGCACAGAGAACTTGAATCTTGAATCTATCTATAGATTCAAGCCAATGAACAATGGAATCGAACGAAGCACTGAGTCCGAAAGCAAGCAGGAACGCCTGGAGAGAGGCCATCATGCTCCCGCGAGGCTTAGTTGCCCATAACTATATTATGCCCTTTCCCCCCGTTTTGAGCCTTTCGACGTTTTCCTTTTCTTCACGTGTTCTAGCTGGCCTTCATGGGCAAAGCTATTCCTGAAATCACGTGTGATTACATAAGTTCGCGGTCTCTGGGCGAGTCTGTCCAGCTTCAAGATATATTACCTATATAGGTTACACAATACACCCTCTCAAATTCGTAGCTGTCTTACTTTGCGGTTCGTGCTGGCGCACCGTAAGCACGCAGATTGTAGGTAGGTAGCTGTTTGTACTCCTCTCCATCACGTGCAGCTCCCCGCTTTCCCTTTACCTTCCATTGGTAGTGTTCATTTAGGTTTCCCCTTGTATTGAGATTCTAGTCGACTTTTAACTTTCTAAACAAAAGGTAATGCCGCCGCTTCTTCCGGTGTTGCGGGGTGTCCAGAGATAAAGGGGGAAGCTACGCTACCTATATAGGGGGCGCGAGCTTTCGTCTCCACGGAGCTGGTGCTTATGCGTGTGAATGAGAGAGAGCATGTGAGTGAGTGAGTGAAAGAGCTCTTTTCTCCCTCCAATCCCTTATCATTGTCCTTGTCCTACTCTTTTTCCTGCACCGCGTCCGCAACAACTACATAGCTTCATCCCCTACACCCTGTGCCCTGGCTGCTAGCTGCATTCATATAATTGCTCTAAGGAGCGGCTCTGCTATGCTCTACTCTACTCTGCACTACTCTGCTCCGCCCTGTCAACCATATTAGCCTCACTTTCTCCGGGCCGTTAGCAGTGTCTTGCCTCTCTCCAGGCCTGACTTGATCTTAGGTACGGTAACGATTCGAGATGTCCGAAATACCCGCCGCCAGGTCAGCCCGAGCGTGCCAGGAGTGCAATCGCAAGAAGTCCAGATGTGACAAGCAGCGTCCAGTTTGTGGACTCTGCCAACGGACCGGCGCAGTCTGCGATTTCCCCAGCAAACGCAGGATCCCATTGTTTCGCAAGGCCGCCCCAGAGAGAACTAAGTCGCAAAAGATCAATGATAATCTGGGCAGGCTGTTAAACCTGCTTGACAGTATTTCCGAACCCGCCGAAAACCTGGTGATACCACGGAGAATAAGTTCAGTCATCGAAGCTCCTGAGTCAACGGACCAGATTGGACAACAGGATCGCCAGCTTCTTCGTGAGGATACCACAGTAGAATCAGAGCGCAACCCGGTGGATATGCCCCTGGAAACTTTGCCCGCTCCGCCAAGCAACAATCCTAGCCTGGTGATGCAGAAATCAATATACCCCACAGAGCGCCGGGATGCAGCCAAGGATGCACTGCAGTTCGATGAAATATCAGGAGAACTCGCGCTACATCTCATTGATCTTTATTTTGTTCATGTCCAACCTTGGTTACCACTCCTTCATAAACCTTCCTTTCTCTCCCATTACACGACGCAGCAAAGAGACGGACGATATGCACTGGACAATCTCTTGATTGAAGAACGACTCATTCTCTTGTGCGTGTTTGCTCTTGCAGCTCGGTACTCCAACTCCACAGCTCTGGTCAATATTGAACCTCTTTCTCGAGGGGAACGCTTCGGAAAAATGGCTAAGGCGATGTACGACCAAGCAAGAAATCTTGAGTCTCCATCTCTACCGTATTTGCAAGGATGCATCCTGCTTTCGGTCTACTGCTACACGTCAGGCCTATCCACACAGGGCTGGATAGCTGTTGGCGTTTGTGTGCGTCTTGCCTATGAATTGGAACTTTCTGAGATGGACTACGATGACGAAGATGGCGGGTCGGAACACATCGACTGCCAGAATGGCTATCTTTCTGCGTCGTGGAAAAAGGAGGAAAAGCGCAGGGCCTGGTGGCTCGTCTGGGAGCTGGATACCTTTGGGTCCATCCTGAGCAGAAGACCTTTTGCTATTGATCGACGCCGCATGAAGGTGATGCTCCCCATCTCGGACGATGACTGGGTTTCGGGAAGGAATACCCCATCTTCAATATTGAAGTCTAATGTTGGCGAGGCTTGGAAGTCTATTGATGGAACCGTCAACCAAGATGCTCGCGCATGGTTTCTCGTTGCAAACCATATGGTCGGGTGCATTCACGAGCTCATTCAACGTCGAGAGGGAATCTCTGAGACAGATATGCTGCTCTTGAATAACGATTTGAGCTGCTTCAAATTATCGTTACCGTCCAGTTTGGATTTGAACTCAGTCCAGCCTGTACTGGGAGCAGAACCGTCGGCTCGAGATAACTGGGTTTTGGGAATGCATTTAATGCTGTCCACTGCCTTTTTCATGCTTTCAAATGCTGTTGTTAAAAAGGAGCATTCCCAAAGCCCAGTCAGCACGAGGCTACACACTAGTGACGCATCCGACACACGTATTCGGGATATCTCATCCATTGCATCTCGGTGGTCTGCGAGTCAGATCCAGATTGCACACCCGTTTCTTGTATGCATGTTACTGCCCGTATATTTCAGGAGCAGTTGCACTGCAAGCCCCGCCGTCTTGTCCTCACATCATGATCTGATAGGTCTCGTATTACGTACCTTTGCACAATATTGGGGACTAGGTCGTTCCATGTTGAGTAAGGCTACTGTATTCAAAGTTTTGGATAGTAAATACTGACGATCCTACAGAGCTTGCCGAAATAATCGAATCGAGGAAATCCTTGGGGGAGAAGGACGTCGACCTAGCAGCTCGATATGCGACATTCTTCCCGCCATCAATCAAGGTCGCCACATCGTCGCCCAGAGAGGCCGAAAAAAGAGCAAGCTCCACCACAAGTATCAATCTACCCCCTCAACAACACCGTGAAGATCCTTCCGACGCAAACATAGCGACAAATCGAACTTACTCCTCAGCTCATGGAGACCTCCCCGGAATATCCCTCAGCACAATGGGCATCGACTACGCTGACATTGGCTTTATGGGTTTCGAGGACACTGCAGGTCATGGTAGCGAGAGCCTCGAATTTTCGGATCTACATGATTCGAACTATTACTTCTCAAACATTGATCTGGGACAAAGGGGGGAATGAATTTAGTTTCTAGGCATTTGAATGTGTCTCGCTCCTCACAGCTTCCCCAGTAGGTTTTGGCCGGTGTTGCATGCGCCAGCGCACTGATCTAGACATTCAGGATTCGCCGCAGCGCCTCCAGCCGTCACCGCCTTACCATTGACCAGGTATCGTACAAGAATATCCATCTTCTTGCCATTCACCATGTAGGGAGTGTCATCGACCTGCAGCATATGTGTCGGCACATGCCATGCACTCAATCCTTCTCGTATCGCAGCAGCAAGCCTATTGCGAAGCCTTGTGTCTAGTGAGCCAGTACGCAACTTCAAGGAAAGCAGCACCTATTCATCGATGCTTCCATCTTGAAGGCGTAATTTTTGAGCAACCGCAATGCAGTCCTCAATCTCGGTAAAGCGGTCGAAAATGTCGTAGAGCTCTGCTGTACCAAATCGAACACCTGCACCGTTTGATGAGCCTCTTAAATATTGAGTACTGGAACGAGGCAATTTACATCCAGGGTTCAGCACTCCGTCGCTTCGACCCAGGACCTCATAGCCGCCTGTGGCCGGCGATCTCTTGATGAAGTCACCGCGGCACCAGATTCCAGGATATCTTTTGAAATTCGCCTTTCGATACATTTCTTCGTCGCCCTTACTCCAGAACATCATCGGCATGCTGAAGAAAGGACTGACTAGCACGAGGTCGCCTGGCTCGCCAGTTTCCTCGATATTGCTACCCTTCTCGTCCCAAATCTGAACGTTCATCCCAAGGGAGGGTACAGAAATCTCGCACGGGTAGACGTCGACCATCGGAGATCCCACCGCAACTAGAAAGACGTTTCCATAAGCTAGCACCGTCACGATATCGCCCGAAGGATTACTACATACTGCCCTCCATGAGATCTGTTCCGCCAGAGCCACTGAATAGCTCAACGCGACTTGGGAAACTCTGGTAAAACCAACGGTTTAGCTCCGCTGTGAGAGGTGAGCCAGCCGAGTTCATCGACTGCAGACTCTGGAATGGCAGCTTTGCACTCGATAGACCTGTCGCAGTGATGCAAGGAACTTTGGGCTTGTACCCCAATGTGTGATTCTTCAAGGGAAATTCTTTGTCAGAACGTGTTCTAACCTTCGGCTTTATATTCAAGGGGCAGTCTTACTTCTGTTGGCTGAGAAGCGCAAGCTGCAAGGTTGTATGGGGATACAGAGGGCTCCCACCAAAAAGTTTCACATCATTCAGCCACTCTAGAAGATGATGAGCTGGATTAACAGGGATGACTTGTGATGGTAATCATCTTGACGTACAGTCGTGAATTGATAGTAGACAGAATTGAATTCAAGATCATAGCTGAAAATCAGCTCCTTGTACTGTAAGAGAGCACCCTTTGCGGAATGGCATATGCCTCGAACGTAAAAGATCATCTATTACAGCATTGTTTTTGGAGTATTCATCATATATTTCGGCGGTCCTGTTGTTTTGGAGCTACCGCACTGTCAATTTCAAGAAGTAGTGAAAGGCGGGAATCTTACGAGTACAAGATATAGGTTGGATGATCAAAGGGGGGCTATTCATAGACAGGCTCCACCGTCGTCCCGTGCAGATCTTCGGATCGAGTCTTGCTATTCTGCGATTCAGCAGATGACCTCAGTCGCACACGCCTCTTTGCCGATGATCAGATGGGATGTTCACATAATGTGACCCTCAAAGAGCGGTCCGTCGACAATTATTGTGCAAATAAAGCCCGAAACCTCGCGCGAGAGTCGTTGGCGCACGATCTCCCTGACGGACCAACTCATAGCGTCCGTACAAGAGCGTTGCTTCTCAGCTCCATTCACGAGGGTGACATACCATCTCAATCTCAAAGCTTAGTAATGGTCATTCACGCTCAGGTTGCTCGTGGACGTCGCGGCCACGGCCCACGATGAGTGCCGTGTTTCGGTAACGCCGCCCCCGCTGATCACCGATGATTCTGTATTCACAACACCGTTCGCGTTGAGTTTCGCCAAGCCTGCTGGGACGGGCTTTGACTCCAATCAGATATATGTCGCTGTTCTTTTCCACTCTCCATCGGGTGTATCCAAAAGCAAGCATTTTTCTCAATCACCTGGTTCTTTCCTTCAATTCTACCTAGTATTTCTCGACGTCTTCCCATGTCTCAGTCAAGAGTTTGCGTCACGAGGCTGTCACATGTGCATTATCAGTATCCGAATCTTGAGAAGTCCTTGAGCTTTTTAAGTGATTTCGGCTTGGAGAGCAAGAGGAATGACGTCAGCCGGGTGTATTTGGGCGGCTACGGTCAGGACCCCTTTCTTGTGATAGCCGAGCAGTCGCCAGATTCCAAGCGGCACTTCATAGGGGGATTCTGGGTCGTTGACAGCTTTGAGGAATTGGAGAAGACGTCACAACTTCCATCAGCAACACCAATCGAGAATCTGGATGCTCCAGGAGGTGGCAAAGTTGTCAGAGTCACAGACCCGAATGGCTTCATTGTAGGCTTTGTTCACGGGCAGGTTCTGAAGAAGGAAGTTCAGGACGTGAGTTTGGAGGTACACGGAGAAAGCATGAACACTGCGACTGTCAAGACACGCCGAGGACAGACCCGCCGATTCACGCCAGGACCGAGTCCAGTTCATAAATTGGGCCACTACGGATACACGGTACCGAAAAGCAAATTCGAAAGTACTCTCGATTGGTACAAGACCACTTTGAATCTCAGCCCCACGGATTCGGTCTTTGATCCGGCGACAGGGAAAGACGAGACCACATTTTGTCATATTGACCTAGGTTCAGAGTATACGGACCACCATGTAAGATACTTAGTGTTTGGCCCTGTACCACTCCAACGGCTCTAACATTCACGGTAGTCATTTTTCATTAATAGTGGGCCAGAGTACGTCCCACCACACATACATCACTCCAGCTACGAGGTCAGTGACTTCGACACACAGTCCCTAGGACACGACTTTTTGGCCGAGAAGGGATGGGTCAACTGCTGGGGGATAGGCCGCCACGTACTTGGCAGTCAAATCTTTGATTACTGGTATGTTAAGGCACCGCTTTGGAGCATCCACGTGAGTTGACGCTCAGCACACAGGTTCGATGAAGCTGGGAATGTTGTGGAGCATTATTCTGATGGCGACCTTGTAAATAACTTGTCACCATATACGCGGGAGGCTGCAGCACCAAGCTCTCTGTATATTTGGGGTCCGAATATACCCCTTGCGTTTCTTACTGGTAATGTGGAAGATGCTGGCAAGGAGCCACCACTGCCACCAAACATTGTTGAGGGGAAGCCGGCGCAGCTTTCTCTAGAGACAGCTGTTGCTGTCTGATGACTGTCTTGGTATTATAGCTTTGCTTTTTGACGTCACACCTAGTAGAGAATTATTAGATGTACGGGGATCTTGTTGGTTTGACTTAAAAGCTATCTGCTCTTTGTCTTTCAACCCATATAGTGAGCAGGGAGCAGGACCGGCCACTTTCACAGATATATATATGGCTCTTACCTATCAAATTACTAAATCGACTTTTGGATTGTGATTTCCGACCTATACAGTCACTCTTTTCTCTTTTGACGTGATTTTGAAGGGTTGCGCTCTGATCTCTGCAGGCATTAGAGAACCTGTCGGCGCCTGCGGAATGTCATTGTAACTTCCGTCGAACTCTAAAGGAGGTCTGCCTGGCGTGCAATTGGTGAACAGCTGCCGGTATTGCAAGGCGGCCACCGACATCTGCTACGACCAGGGCTTCAATACCGGGACAAGTTCCCGCAGAACCTGATTTATTCGTAGCTTTCAGTCATTGCTCCTCAGACCACTTCCATAAAAACACAACTTACAGCCTGCTGAAAACAACGTATTGGTTGTCCCTAATTCCGTGAGATCGCTGAAACTCTTCATCATCATGACCTTCGAGACCCAGAAACTGGATGTTATCATTGTTGGTGCAGGACTTGGAGGTCTTGCTTGCGCGGTTGCATGTGGTCAGCAAGGTCTCAAGACTATCATTCTTGAGAAGGCCGAGACAATCAGTGCGGTGGGTCTCCAATCTCTTCGACAGATTCGATGGCAAATTTGAGCTGCGTCTGGAAATGTGCTCACACATTGAGCAGGTTGGGGCAGGTATTCAGGTCCCCCCAAATGCAACGCGAGTAATGGACAGCTTTGGGCTGTTGGAAAAGATGGCACTCAAGGCAACCACATTGGAACAGCTAGATGTGAGACGGTATGCGGACGGAGCATTGCTAGCCTCCAAGCCGTTAGGAGAGCATTGTCTTCGAAGCCTTGGCTATCCATGGATGTAAGGGTTCACACTGGATTCCCGAATAAGCTCTCTAATCATTGTCTAGGGTGATACACCGAGAAGACTATCATGCGATCCTCCTCGAAGCGGCGCTGGCACATGGCGCTGACCTGAGGCTTGGCCAGCAGGTTTCCAAGGTTGACGTGGAGCTGAACCAGATTTACTTGAGTGATGGAACGATCTTCACAGGAGACGTGATAGTTGGCGCTGATGGTTCGTCTCCCAACATGCTAATCGCAAGAAACAGGCTTTGATGTGATACCTCTAGGACTCTGGTCATATGTGCGTCAAAGCATCTACGGACGGGCTATGGATCCGCAGGAGACGGGCGACCTGGCCTATAGAGGCACATTCTCGAAAGAAGAACTACTCGGGCTGCACAATCCGCGAGTTGCCGATTTATGCTCCAGGAAATCTGTGACTGTGTGGCTAGGTCCAGACAAGCACGCTGTTTTCTATCCTGTCCGATCAGGACAGGAATTCAATATGGTTCTGGTGCGCCCTGATAACCTTTCAAAAAACGAGAGAACTTCTCCTGGAGACATCGGGGAGATGCGGGAGTCATTTAAGGGATGGGACACCATGTAGGTCTCTGCCCACTCACGTCAGGAATCGTCTCCGCAACGTGAACTCCGTAATCCTAGCTAAAGATAATGACAGCTTGACAAAGATAATTTCCTGTATCCCGTCGGTCCTGAAGTGGAAGTTGTGTCATTTCAAGGAGCTGGAGACTTGGACAAGAGCAAGAAATCTTTCCCACAGACGCTCCGAAGTGACAGATCCATCGTCTAATTTCAATCATGTTTAGGGATATACTGTGCTTCTCGGCGACGCGTGCCATCCTACCCTCCCATACCAGGCTCAAGGAGCAGCTTTGGCTGTTGAAGATGGCGCTGTGCTTGGCTGGCTACTAGGAGAAACAAGCAAGAGACTTACTCAAGAAGCCGAACTGAACGCCTCTGATCGCATTCAAGGCGTCCTCAAGCTATATGAAAGCCTACGGAAAGTCCGCACCACGACCAATGTTCAGGGAGCTATTGCGAACAGAATGATGTATCATCTTCCTGATGGTCCTGATCAGGTGAAGCGAGACAAGGAACTACTGGACTTTGACTACGACCATGGCCGTAGCGATATCAAATGGGCGGATACGGAGTACCAGAAGGATATGCTGGGTTTCGATGCCATAGGAGACGCGAAGCAGGCTTTTGGGAAATGGTGGAATTCAAGAGAGGCTTAGTATATTGGGCCTTTTTATTTATTTTGATTGCAGATTCAACGCCTTTTCTCTGCTACTCTACAAACAGTTTGCTAGGGAGGACGTACGTAGTACTGTTTCATCGCCTTTCAATGAGCACTATTCATTTCTTAAATTTGCGCTGCTTGAATTTTGTGTAATGCAATTTCCAATGTTCCCGTGACCAGAGCTCTCTACGTTGTCCTGAATTGTCCTACATTATCCTACGTTATCTTAAGTTGTCTTATGTAGTCGTGTCTACCAGTTCGAGGAGTAGAAGCACGCAAGCACGGTGGGGACGGTGAGGCGTACCGGCGAGCACGGTATCCAGGCCTTCTCCCACAACCCCGCCCCCACAACTCCGCACCGTGCCCGCCCGGGATCCGTCACAGCTTTCACGGGTCCCGGGCGGCCTAGCATCCATTCCGGATATACCAAGTTTATTCCAGCTCAAACTAGTTGAAGAGAGGCTGTGCATCGCTTTCGATTGTCAGACATGGCTGCCGCATAATGGTCTTGTCTAATTGTGCATTTTGTTGTTATTGAAGGATTCTCGATCTTCCTTCCAAACAGCGGCCTCTTTTGTAGCAATCCAACCACCCCCGATACCAGTACCCAAATAGTGGAAGACATTCTATATTTAGTAAAGGGAAGAGATCCCATTATGGCTGTGAGGTTTCCTCACTATATCAAGGCGCATCATTGACAGCTTTCTCTTAGCAGAATCGTCACATCACTCCCGTTGTCGTTGTTGGAGCGGGGCCAGCAGGCCTTATCGCCGCACTACAACTTGCAAAGAATGGCGTTTCCTGCATTCTGGCCGAGCGTAACTTAGACACAACAAAATGGCCAAAGATGGATATAACCAATTGTCGTAGCATGGAACTTCTGCGAAGACTCGGTATCGATAAAGGCCTTCGCGACGTTGGTAAGTGGAATATTGATCGTTGACACGCACGGACGTGCCATCCCTCGAATTCTGGCTAATTTCTTGAATTTACATTCTAGGTGTGCCTGGAGAGTATTCTTTTGATGTGCTTTTCAGTACTGGCTTGGGCGACAAGAGCAAAATGGTCGCGAAATGGGTGAGACACCTTATTTCGTAGATGATGGACCCAAGCTCCAGGACCTAATATTAGCCACAGTCTCTCGCTTCGCCGGGCGAGTGGCGCGCGCGGATCAGACAGCAGAACGACGGTTCAATGCCTCGCGAGCCGTATCAGCGATGCTCGCAGTCCATTTTTGAAGCTTGGCTCAAGCCTCACATTCAGAAGGAACCACTTATCTCCTCCAAGTTTGGGTGGAAATTCGTGGGCTTGACTGAAAGGGAACACAACGTCGAGTGCAAGTTTGTGGACCAAGATGGAGATGAGCACGTAGTGGCCACTCAATACGTGATCGGTGGTGATGGAGCTGGAAGTCGCGTTCGTAAGAATATTGACATTGATTTGACCGGTGGGCCTGTGTAGGTCGCTTCTTTCACGAATATCTCATCTTTGCCTTTTCACTGATTCTGTCGGAAAGTCCAGCAGCACTATACCTTGTGCACTTCAAGTCACGGGATCTTTCGAAACTGCATCGCCACGGTCAATTCTGGCATATATTCTTCACGCAGGGAGGAGCATTAATATCACAGGACGAGAAGGACACTTGGACTGTCCACGTTCCAATCCCTCTGGATCTAGACTGTTCGACACTTGACCCAAAAGAAGCCGTCTACAAGACGCTGGGCGGCCCTGAAGGCCCTGTTCACATCGACATTGATGAGGTCTTAGTCACAAGCAGCTGGCGACCGAATATCTGCTTGGCGGACGAGTACATATCGAAGGGTGGGCGGGTGTTTCTGTCGGGCGACTCTGCCCATCAGAACATCCCTACCGGTGGCTACGGGATGAACACTGCCGTTGGAGACAGCTTCGACATTGCTTGGAAGATTGCAGCGGTCGTGGCAGGGTATGGCGGCGATGCGCTCCTTCGCTCATACGAAGAGGAGCGACAACCTGTCGCCGCTCGTAATATCGACCAGTCTGGGGCGCACTGGTCTGTGCATGCCAAAGTCTGGGGCTTGAGCGCCAACGGTGATGCGCAGGCCGACGATTCGGCAGGCCAGGCGTTGCGAGCCCGGATTACGGAGACTGTACTTGAGAACGATGCGGAGAACAAAGCCCATGGCATGGAGTTGGGCTATCGCTATTATAAGTCCTCGGTCATCAATCGCGACTCTGAGGGCGGGCTGGAACCCGAGTGGAAGCTGTTCGACTACGTCCCGTCGACGTGGCCCGGTGTCCGCGCGCCACACGTCTTTCTGAAGGACGGCAAGACGAGCATCTTCGATTGTTTTGGTAGCGGTTCGCAGTACACACTGGTGGACTTTTCTGCTGATGGTCAGTACGCGAGCGTCTTTGATGAAGTGGCCAGCCGCCTAGCGATGCCACTGAAGATTGTCCTGCTCCCTGAGGAGAAACATGCACGGCAGATCTGGGAAAGGGAGGCTGTCCTGATTAGGCCGGATGACCATGTGTGCTGGCGAAGCCCGTTACAAGGTGGTTTGGGCAACGTCGACGTGGAAAATGTGCTCCTCGTTTCGATAGGGCAACGGGTGGCTCAAGGACAAGCGCAGTCGCCTTACGGCGATGCTCTGCCGGGAGACGGAAAGCACAGAAGTTTCACAGCAACTATTGGAAATGTGAATCAGACCAAGGTGGAAAAGCTAGCTAGTTTCCAGCAATGAGAATCGCTATGCGCGTTAAATTGTTCCATAGTGGGGTGATGGTCTGTCTGTATACCGCAGTCAATCCATAAAAACCGAAATGTTTGTGGTTGGATAAGAAACAGCCCGCTAGAACTATCAACTATCATCCGACAATAGTTGCTGGTGGAAACTTAACGTGTTGAAGCTATCGCAACAGCTGAATTTCTAACAATATTTCCAAACATGCAGGAGGTCTGATGACGATTGTCTTCCCGAGGAGCAATTTCTGCTATGCGGTCAAATCGATACTATCATATGATCGAGTCCCTTATTGCCGCTGTCAATATTTTGGTCGAGCACCTCTAATAGGCACTTCTGTAAGATCAGATAGAGCAGGCTGGCGAAACAGACAATATGACATTTTCCGGAACACGTTCACAAATATAACTTATATTGTAAAGTTTTTCTAGAAGAGCACAAGATCAACCGTAAGGGTGCTGACTCGCACATCACGGATGGCAAACTACTCTGCATCAAGAAAAGACTTGAGAATCCTTAAATCGAATAAAAAAGCGTTTCCTAGTCTGCTTCCCGATACCTTTATTCAGAAGACATCCAAAAGCGAACTCTTTGTGTACATGTCTCAGATCTGTTGGCAAGACAATGTTTCCATAGCGGACTACTGCACAGAGCATTCAGGAATCACTTGGATCTGAGCTAGGAGAGTGAGAAGTTTCACTATGCCCTAGTCATTGTGATCGGACGGATGTGCTACGCCCACTCGGCGAAGAACATAAAATGGTACACGGAAAACATCACTCTTTTGAGAATCTAAAATCATAACAGACAGTACCTGAAAAGTAAACATAGTCGCTTCACAAATATCAGAATGGCAACAACATGAATCGCAGTCAATATTTCCCCTTCTTCTTCCAAATTGTCCACAGAAACTCCGCCTCTCAGTCAGTCAGTCAGTCTTCACTCATGCACTCGGGACCGTTCCACCTCGTAGTCTCCTCATAGTCATCACATAAGTTCAGGTTCTAGGTAACCTCGGCCTCCTTGCCAGATTTCAATTCAAAAACCTCACTCGCCGAGCCGGTCTCAGATTCTCGGATTCTCAGATTCTCATTTCATCTACACAGCCGGAACAGGACAGCGCAGTACTGACTGCTCGCCCAGGAAAGTCTGAGCACTTCTTCACAAACAGAAAAGCGCAAATCTCGGCCCTGGAGCGGTATGCCTTACTCGAACTTTTTGTATCGAGGGTGCAGGCGAGCGTTTTGATTTTGAGAAGGACACGCTAGTCTTGAAATGCCATCCAGCGTGGGGGAGCTCTTCTTCCAACTTCAACCCTCCTTGTCAGCAATGATAACCAAGAGAATCCATTCGCGTATGTGTAGAGTCTCACAATTCTACTTTTCAGGCACAGGAATTATGCCTCCTCAATGTTGTCGCTGACTCCTTTCTCGAGTTTGCAGAAGTTGATCTTGGTGAGGAGGTCTGGGAGGGGGATCGAGAGGGTGGCGAGGAAGGCTGTTAAGGCGTTATAGAGGCAGAGGATTGATCCGTCGCAGACAGAGGCAGAGATGCATGCCACTGACCCGCCTGATACGACTTTGCGAGTTTGGACGAGGTATCGGCGATTGAAGAGAGATGCGGAGGGGTTAGATGGTTGCCTTAAGGTGTATCCAGAGCTTATAAGCTATCCCAAAAGGCGATATTGTATCCCAAACCTTACCGGAGTCCACCAGGTCCCTTAACGTACGGTCGATCGATAGACTATGTTCGATTTGGTAACTCCTGACGCCATCGCTAGTATCAAATTCTCCATTTCCCGATCTTCACTTCTTCGAAGTCCCGAACCCAGTGATTCCCATACTAGCCATCATATCATCCTCATCATGCTCACCCTCCACCCTAACATCCTCCCCATACTCCCTTTTCACCTTAACACCCTCCTCCCTCTCCGCCTTCTGCCTCTCCACCATTTCCCTTCTCTTTTCCCTCCTCTCCTCCCTCCTCTTCTCCTCCTCCTCCTTCCTAACCTCCAACCTCTCCCCAAGCGTCTTAACATCCCCCCTCTTCTCCTCCACCATCCTCTCCCAGATCGCCGCAATCCTCTCATGCACCTCCTCAGCCGTCGCGCGCTTCACCTCCCCCGTCTGCCCAATCGCCCTCAGATGCTGCATACTATTCTCATGCTCCACCCACTGCAAATTATCCTTAAACGTCAAATCACAATCCTTGCAGTAAAACCCCGCGCCACGACCTCTCTTGCCTGTCGCCGCCCCCGCAGGCATCAGAGTGACTTTGCCTACATTGGCGGAGACGTCGAGACGCGAGGCGCGGGCTTGAGTGAGAGTTTCTTCGCCCGTGAGGGGTGCGTAGTATTTCTTGCCGGCGAGCTTGGCTTCGTAGCGGGCTTTGGATTCTTCTTTTTCTTTGGCTTCGCGATCGGCGGCTTTTTGCGCGTATTCGGCGCGGTCGTATTTCTTGCGGAAGTCGGTATCTTTGGCGGCGGTGTCGTAGGCGCCTTTCTTTGGGGCGGACATGGTTGCGATTATATTCGATGGGCGTATGATTGATAGGTAATTCCTTCGTGAAGCGGGGTGTATGTAGGGGTAATCGAGCTCGTGGGTGGTGATTGCGAAGCTTGGGATGTTCGTGATGGTTAGAACTTGGTGTTGATGTCTGGGAACTTTTTAGACCCACATTCAAAGCAAACCGAGCAAACACGCGGGGTCAAAATTTAAATTTCACCCCTCCATCAACAACAATCACCCTTTCATTCACGAAGCCCCGACTCCAAAATGCTCTACCTAATCGGCCTCGGTCTCTCCGACGAAACGGATATAACGGTCAAAGGACTCGAAACCGTCAAGAAATGCTCGCGCGTCTACCTCGAAGCCTACACCAGCATTCTGCTTGTTGACAAGCCTGTTCTCGTGAGTCTGGCACCGCGGGGACGGCTAGGATGTAGCTGACGCTGATGGGTAGTAGGAGAAGTACTATGGCCGGGAAGTTATAATTGCGGATCGAGAGATGGTAGAGAGTGCTAGCGATGAGATCTTGAGGGATGCGCAGAATGTGGATGTAGCGTTCTTGGTTGTTGGAGATCCCTTTGGGTATATTCCCCTCTTCCCTTCACTCATGCAAATCCTCAAATATATCGCAATCTCTAACGTACGTGTACAGGGCAACAACACACACCGACCTCGTCCTCCGCGCCCGCGAACTCTCCATCCCCATCTCCAGCATTCCTAATGCCTCAATCATGTCCGCCATTGGTGCTACCGGGTTACAACTGTACAATTTTGGGCAGACTGTATCCATGGTCTTCTTCACGGAATCCTGGAAACCAGCTTCGTTTTACGACCGTATCCGCGAGAACCGCTCCATCGGTTTGCATACACTGGTGCTACTGGATATCAAGGTTAAGGAGCAGAGTCTGGAGAATATGGCGCGGGGAAGGAAAATCTATGAGCCACCGAGGTATATGACTGTGGGGCAGTGCGCGGAACAGATGTTGGAGATTGAGGGGTTGAAGAAGGAGGTTGGTGAGGGAGGGGTGTATAATGAGGAGTCTCTTGCAGTAGGAGCTGCGAGGGTGGGTGGGAAGAGTGAGAGGTTTGTTAGTGGGACACTGAAACAGCTTTGCGAGGCGGATGAGGTCCTTGGTGGACCATTACATAGTATGGTTCTGCTGGGACGGAGGACGCATGAATTGGAGAGTGATTATGTGAGGGAGTTTGCGGTGGACAAGGAGCTTTGGGATAGAATTTGGAAGAGGGATTATGAGGGGAAGCAATAAGCAGAAATTGAAATAGAAAGATAGGTGACTTCGTGACATTATTTACATTAATTCGGGTATTCCTACTTTTGACACTCACAGGCAGACGCAGACCAAAACACCACGCTAATCAACATTACATTACTCCTGCTGCACGCTCTTCTTCTTCCCAAAGAATCCCCTGATCAAACCTGCACTCCTAGGCGGCTTCTCTACCTCCTCGCTCCCAGTACTCTCCCCCTCTTCTGTAATAGTCACACTCGGCGCCCTCCTCTCCTCATCCCCACAAACAACCACAAACCACCCGATATCCTCACCCTTCTGCAGCCCATCCCTCAATTTCTCAAACCAACCCAGTCGTCGACTCCTCCTCCTGATCTCCCTCGCACTCAGCGGAGGCGTGCTCAACCCTCCACTGCCTTTCTCATTCCCCGTAGCTGTGCCTGCATTTGCATTTGTACCGTCAACAGGCGTCCCCGGCGTACTAGGCACACTCAACTGCGCCTCCTCCTCCTGCTTTTTCGCTTCATACTTAGCTATTTCCTCCGTAATGGAAACACCCAACGGGACTTCAATCATATAATCTGCGACGTAGGCGTATGGTTGGCTGACGGAGCCTAGGTCGTCGGGGTCGTGTTGCTCGACGAGTTTTACGGCGCTCCAATCGTTGAAGCTGGGTTTCTTGCTTGATTTGCCATTGAGCTTCGTCGCTGTAGCTTTGGATATTGAGGAGGGTGTGGAGATAGGTGTAGGTTTATGGTTTTCTTTTCCTGGCTCGTTATTCGCGTCTTTGTATTTTCCTCCACCCATAGGCCGTCGCACTAATTCTCGCAAAGACCCAATACTCCCCTTCTTCGCATCCTTCAGCGTCCTAGTCCCGCTGTCTGCGCCATCGTCTACTACCACTCTATCAGCCGCAGATGCGAGTGGGTATGATGCTGGCGGCGGGTTTGAAGGAGGCAGGAAGTCGAAGAGCGTGTAGAAGGAATTGAGGAGTGTGACGGAGGTTGCGGGCGCGACTATCCATTCTGGCGCCGCGTCTTCGAGGTTGTGGACTACGATGTGCACGCGAATGCTTACGCGGTCCCAGCGAAAGCCGTGGAGGAGGTAGGTTGGCATTTTGCGTGCTGATTGTTGAGCGACTATCAATTGTTCGAGGCAATTAAGGTGCGAATGATCGGGGATTGAAAGTGTGGTGCCGAGGAGCTGAGCTGCAGGACTTGTGTATGAGGCTGCTATGCGATGGTACGAGGTGAGGCTTCAGCCTTCTTGGAATCGAACGTCGGTTGTTTTGCAGCAAGTGCAGGGAAGGGGGGCAACGGTCGAGTTACCTGCAAGTGTTGTGCTACTGTACCTTCTCTCCGATCTTATACCACGCGAGCGTGCCTGTCCCTGTCAAATCTGCATGTCAGGATGGAAACGATCCCAAAAGATCGTCATCTGAGGGATGCGAGGGATTTATGTTTCGTCTCGTGTTGTTTCTGCTAGTGTGGTGGGTGTCACTTGTGCGTGTGGTGTGGATTGGATTGTTGTTGACGCTGTCGATCAATCTGATAATTCAAATGAAATGGCGGGGGGTTCGTGCTCAACTGCTCCACCACTGAGCCAGACCTCGCAAGAACGGACGTCATGCTGGATGCGGAATGGTTGCCGCTGTCAATGCAAGGGGAACTTTATTCGAAGGGACAAACCGGGTAAGGTGATGTTTCTGTTTTTTTTTTTTCATGTAGCTACTCTTAAACAAAGAGCAGATGAGGAAACTCGTTGCTGTCTGTTTTCCTACCCAGACTATCACTCGTTGAGAATTTCAACTACTGTCAAATTTTCAGGCTGAGAATGTCGAGAAGATGGATTTCTCCGTGGTCATTCAATCGCTTTGTTTTGTTTAAATGTTCTTGTTCTCGTTGTTCTCGTTTCCCGCAAGAAGAGTTCAAAGCGTCGAGACAATCAAATCAATGCTTTCGGCTCTCAGACCTCGATGCTGGGGAAACGGCACGCAGCCGCTATCACCATCATCTCAATCAAGACCCTGCACGCATCGACCGATGCGAGGTCTGAGTTTTCCCTCCATTGAGGGGAAAATTTAGTAAGTGATGGCAAGGGATGATCAGAATCTGTATCGTTATGTTTTCTTGTGTCTCGCATGCAGTAGTTTCGCCAAAATGTTTCACGTGTCTGAATTATAGCAGGTTTTCGCGAGGTTTAATACTGTCAATTTTTATAGATCGAACCTACCCGACGGTTGTCATTTTTTCCCTCCCTGTTGGAAGACTCAGTGAGAGCGAGTGGTAATCAGAATCTGTACCGCTATGCTCCTGTCGCCTCGCCCGCAACTTATTCGTCGCCCACAAATGTTTCACAGAATTACTGTTCCAATGTCTGCGACCATTAATTAAATTTTGCATCACACTCAGTATATCGCGAATCGCAAATGGTTACAGTAGTACTACATTTGGAGATGTGATTTTTTGATGGATAGTTCTACTACGCAGCTTGATGTTGACCTTATTTATAGAAAGAGACCCGGCAGAATGTTATTCCGATATTTACGTGCCTCGATCATGCATGTGGTCACCAACAGTGACTCTCTCATTCTTCCATAATCCATTTTCGTCCTTTCGTCAATGTCACCTCATGCTATCCCCACATCTGATATCAGCGTAACTACATGGCAAGCGTTCCACCACTCGCAAAATTGATATATCAAAGTTCCGTCCAAAAGCAACAAACATGAACCTCATCATCCGCCCAGCCGCGCTCCCAGACGCAGCAGCCATAGCTAGCGTCCACATCACCGCAAGACAAGAGACCTACCGCAGCATTATCCCAGACTCCCGCCTCGACGCCGAACTCGATATCAGCGCACGTGAAGCATCATGGACATCAATCCTTACAGCTCCCAACTCTCTCGTATTCGTAGCTCTCTTAGATGGCGAAATCTGTGGATTCGTTAGTGGTGGGATGACAAGCGACAGTGACCTTGATAATTTCCCTAAATCTGAGAGCGAAAGTAAAACTGCTAAAGGGGAGATCTTTGCTATTTATCTCTTGAGATGCGTGCAAGGGAAGGGGATTGGGAAGGCGTTGGTGAGGGTTATGGCGGAGAGGCTTGGTAAGGAGGGATGTGAGAGTGTGGTTGTTTGGGGGTTGGAGAGGAATGAAGGGGCGAGGGGTTTTTATGAGAGCTTGGGAGGTAGGGAGTTGGGGAGGAAGATGATGGTTATAGAAGATGTTTCTTTTGAGGAGGTGGCGTATGGGTGGGAGGATATAAGGACTTTGGTTAAGTAGGGATCATAGGGTGAACTAGAGCTAGAACTACCTACGTACTACCTAGTTTATGAGCGAAATGATAGAATATCTTATACAATATTCAGTCTTAATTGAGCAGACGCCGGGGCTGCGACCTTAGCGAAAGAGGATCGCAGAGCCGGTCTTGGTAGGTTGCAGGGTAAATCATTCCACTACACAAGGGAAAGCATTCCTGGCGCAATGCAAGATGGGTAAGAAATTTCTATTTCTGGTGTTTATTTACTGTTCGCCGTGGGGATGGGTGCGAGTTGCTGCAAAGTCAACGCAAGATTTATGTTCTCGTCCATTGAAAGAGACAATTGTGGTGTACCTACGGAAGGACACCTGAGAGCATGTGCGATAGGGTGCTGATGAGTGCAGGAGAAGAAAGACAGGGGATAGTTGTCGCTAAATCAATTCCACTGTCTCATCAAGTACGAGACAGCCATGAGATTCTTTCTCAGATAGACCTACTTGCTCACAGGTCAGAGTCTTACGAAAGGAAGAGACGAGAGAGGGCAAGCCCTACTTGAGCCAAAGGAGAGGACGGTTGCCCTTTTTCTCACCCAGTCTCTCGAGCTTCAAGAAGATCTTGTATCGACGATCTTGTCTATTCTGGAGCATACGGTGATATCCGGCATGCTCAGAGTACTCGACCACTTGCTCAACATGCGCAAAGTCCCGCATCAAGGAGTTTTGATTGAAGAGCTCGATTTCAAGAGGGATTCTGAAGTTTGGCAGTTCGATATCGAAGAGCAGATCGCGAGGAGCCGCCAAGATGTCGGTCTGGAAGTTGAACCAGATGGGCTTGTTATCGACACCTGCGAAGGCCAGCTTGAAGTACTTCAAAGCGATGCTGCGTGAGTTCTTGCAGACGCTCAGCATGCCTGGTGCACGTGTTCCTCTTGAATTGTGTTCGGTCGACCATCTTGCGTTCCAGGCCTTGTGCTCGTTGTGTTTGTCCAAGATGGAACGAATCTTGACTGTGAGAGGCTCATAGTTCTTGATAGCAGCTTCCCAGATGAGATCTTGAAGCTCGGTGGCCAGCTTTGGGAAACTGGTGAAGGTGGTTGCCATTATGGATTTTGTCTTGTGTAGAAAACAGTAGAATTGTGGGAGATTCTTGGGGAAGAGGGAATTCTGAACTCACAGGTGGAGCTTGGGCTTATATAAGTATCAGGGAAAAAGTATTCTTGGGGTGTTATCAACGTGGAATGACTTGTTTCCCTAGCCATCCATCGCTGGCTGATTTTTTAGTGACTGTCCGCGCCTGCTCGCATGTCTGAAATCCGAATGAACACCTTGCTTTCGGTCGCTCGAGACTGGTCGCGATGATAGCCGTAGGCAATTTTCTTTTCGTGCATGCTGAATCAAACACTGTGACGTAAGCTGTAGAGTTGAGAACAAAACCTGGAGGTGGGTAGGGCCATCAGAGCAAACAGCGTTGTTGACTGTTCAGTGTCGTGGCGGCCATAATTAAGCGAGCCACATCAAAACAAAAAGCTCCAAGGCACGAAACACATGACTAATTCGGGAGGATTGGTAGGAGATTGCAGGTGGTAGAATGATATTACCTGTGCAGCTTCAATGTTCTATTATGACCTTTAATCACGATTATGGCAGGGCGAGCCCTAAACCGGATGCCCGCCTCTTTGTTGCGCCGTGCTTTCTCAATCTGATACATCAATCGTAGCCTCTCGTCCCGCACTTGAATTTTTGCAAATCTCAATTACTCGACCATCGCAAACTATGGCCACGGGCATCACAGTCAGTGAAAGTGCCACCACGTCAGATATCACCGATGCCAAAGCCCGGGAGATTGGCAACCACTTTTGTGATCCGAAATTTCGCTCCATACCACATGGAGAGCATACTAAAACAATTCTTGCTTAGAGTTTCTGCACAGTCTATGCCTATCTGACTCGAAACCTGGCTACGGCCCGATTACATAATACCTAGTTGCATGCCCTTTTGCAGGTCATTGGTTTGACTTTTCCCCGTCGAATTCCGAGACTTAATACTACATGGATATTATCACGATCACACTTTTCGGAAAGTGAAATACCAACCTTGGCCGAACTCTCGGGATGAACCTCTCATAAGTTCAATGAATTTATTACCAATCGATGTTGTTTAGATGAGGCCTTCACTCCGTAAATGTGAGTGGTCCTGGATTTATTGAACTGGGTTACTGAATCGCTTATCGAACTCATTTGAGGCTAGTGGCATGCGAGCTTGTTTACAATCGGAACAGGCTCAATGATCGTCAGAACAGTTCCTCCTCAGACTAAGTGAAGCGAAAACCCGATTTTCTCGGATGATCCCGTACCTACCGCTAATCGAGTTGGACGGCGATGCTCACGCGGACCACTGGTTGTTTTGATTGACATCTGTTGGTATTGGCTGCGGGATCAGAACGAGATGGAGTCGTTGGCTCTGCAATCCTTCACAAACGTACGCTGCTGCCCTGAATGACCATGTATCGACAGATCATCAAATGCCATTGATTCCATATGCTAGTGCCGTTGAAGCCCCCAGTTCCCGAAAAACGCTGAGCACAATTCAGTATTTCTGCTCATTGAGGATAGAACTTATAAGATCTCCTCTTCAGTATCAGTATCATCAGCAGCAGCAAACGCGGTAGAGCCATGACCAATGCTTCCCTGATTTGAGCCAGCAACGACTTCAGCAAAGCCGCCACGAGGAGCGCTCGAGCTATCTCTAGCAGCCAGTCCACCACGATCTCTGCTAGCCTCCTGGGAGGATTTTGAGACATAGTAAGCAGTAACTCCACCAGTATTTCCCATAGCCTTTGGGGTATACCGAGGTGTAGGGATGAGTCCAGCGACAGGTCCCCTATTACCACCATTCGACGAACCCCCAGCACTACCGCTACGACCGTGATTGCCCAGACGAATGATTCCAAAGCTTCCTCCTGTGCCACTTGCATATGGTGGTCCGTACGGCGAGACATATCGAATAGGATCAGGCCCATCAAGGTTATAGGTACCAGAGACAACAGAGGCGACAGAAGCATATGGAGAAATGTATGGCGCTGGAGGTTGGGAAAAGCCTCTCTGGTTATTTCCGACGGGGCCAGATTCGGTGAAGGGAGAATTTCTGCGAATATTGTTTCCGCCGGCATTTCCCGCGAAAGCATTGCTTTCCATTGTCCGTGGAGCGATGCGACGAGAGGCTCCTCCACCAAGATGTTCTGTAGGTGGAGAAGCAATGTTTTGGGTCGTAGCTGAAGACTTGTATGGAGATATGTATTGGCTTGGGTTGATAGCATTGGTGATGATGGCGTTGACTGCAGTCTTTACTTCGGCAGGTGCGAGATGGCCGACAGGAAGATAGTCGCCATCAGAGCCTTGGAGAGGACCGACGGGAGAAGTAGCATTGTTCGAAGCTTCCGGAACACGGGTTACGCATGTACAGCAGAGGGAGCTGCTGGCAGCCTCCCGAAGGCGTCGGACTGCGAGAGGGTTGTTTAGTTCGGCGGCGGCTCGTGCGGCGGCAGAGCGCGGAGAAAGAGGAGGAGCAGGTACTTCGAATGAAAACGGAGGTCGGGGACCATAGTCGTTCGGAATTTGGTTGCTGTAGACACCTGTACCCCAGATATCGTCGGCTCTACGCTTCGCCATATTCCACTTCCACTATGAAAAGTGCAATCAGTATTTGACCAGTAGCTCAGATGCAAGATAGACAATGACTTGGACCGAATAGAAAGCGTTGAAAAGGAAACTTACGAATTTCTTGGCCTTGTTGACTCGCTTTGGCCACTGCGAAGGCATAATGGCAATTTCCAAAACATCCTCGGCTTTCTGCCAGACAACCACAAAAGGTCCATGATTAACAGCCCCTTCCACCTCGTTCGCAAGAGCGTCTGTCAATTCAGCGGCAGAAAGCTCTTTACGATGAGACTTGACGTCTCCCTTCTCCTTCACTGGTACAGCAAGGGCATGATCGCTGGCAGTGCCGGCGTCGCCAATGCTTGAGGCTGCGAAAGTGTTATTATCATCGCTATCAAGATGGATGGTAGAATTAGCGCTGAGAATGGACTCGCCGGCTGATTTTCCAGTATCTGAAAGAATGGTGTTATTGATTGGTCTCTTGATCTTGGAGCAAGTATACATGAATGTACGGAAGTCGATGACCAATTCAGTGGTCGTTTGCTCGTTAACTACCTTGGGAGGCTGGACGTGAACAGCATCCGCAAATGATATATCGACCATGGCCTCGTCAATCAAAGTGTCGACATCCATTGACATATCAGCGATAGCCTGGTCGATCAACGTTCCAACTTCTGGCAGCTCTACTATGCTGTCGTCTGGAGCTGCAGCTTCAACAGTACTCTTTTCAGAGAGAGTAGCACTGTTGACCGAGTCGGCCTTTGGTACTTCGTCGACCAGCGAGCTTCCATTGATGTCCTCAACTGTCAAACTAGACCGTGTCGAGGCGGTGGCTTGAGCCTGTTGTGTTGAGATCTGGGTAGCCAGCTGACTGGCAGCAACTTTAAACTTGTCGTAGAACTTGTCCTTGGCGGCAGTATCGATATGGTCTTGTGGCTTCTCGATCAAAAGAGTCTTCAAGCTGGTGAAGTGGCAAATACGAGCATACTGATCTCCATCAGTCATAAGACCTGCGCCGTGAATGCCAAGCTTCTGAATCTTAGCCAAGTCGTCCTTGATGAAGGGCATCCTCTCAATGAAATCAGGATCGACGCCCCAGAGGTGCAACGCATCGAGGCTGAAGTTGAAATACTTTGGCTTGCCATCAACAGCACCGAAAGCCAGCTTGTAGAATCTCTTCGCGACTTCACGGGCCTCATGATTGACGCGCAAGAGAACAGGTCTCTTCCCTCCAAATCCTTGAGTGGTATAGATATCCGATCCGGCACACTTAACGTAGGCTCCACTGTGCTGATAGATGGCCACGACACGGGACTCTTGTGGTAGAGCGTACTCCCAGATCTTCTCTCGGATATTGTCTGGAAGCTCGAGGAAGTCTTCAAACAGCATCGGGCAGGAGGCTTCCTTCTTGATAACGAAGGGTATGGCGTATGGGCAGGGGTTGATCTTCTTTCTGAGCCGCTCTGGAGCCATATCTCTGTTCAGAGCATGGAAAGCCTTGAAGTTATTGGCCATCCTCGATCCGTCGAGATCGTTCCAGAGGAACCATGGGTCGAAAGCTAGGGAGACGCGTTAGATCTGATCAATGATGGATCGGAATGTATATACCGTTCCATCCTTCTGAATCCTCCGACTCGTAATCTTCATCATCATACTCGTCCTCGTACTCTTCATCGTAGTCCTCATAGTCGTCGTATCCGTCCCAGTCTTCTTCATACCCCTCGTCGCCCTCATATCCCTCCTCATCTTCGTCATAGTCATACCCTTCGTCATCCCCTTCGTCATCCCCATCCTCGCCCTCATCATCTTCGTACTGACCTTCACCTTCGTATTCAACATAGTCAGAGATGGTCACTCTCTTGCTCATCCTGCCCATCTTGTCATCTGGGGAGGAATCAGGGGTTCCTGATGATCCTCCTTGTGGAGCAGCCATTGCAGACTTCAACGTGGCAGCTTTCATTGATTCACCCTCTGTAGGATCAGTCAGATGGTCTGAGGATGCAAGATCGTAGATCTTTGTGGTTGTCAAAGCTGATCTCCTGGTTGTTCCAGGTGGCGATTTCATTGAAGGCTTCGATCCAGGGTTCGTCTCTGACACAGTGGCCGAAACCTCTTTTCTCGAAGCTGTGATCATCATCTGACGTGATTGTTGTAGTTGTAATCTCCAGGTGATGAAGGACTTGAGGTTTCGTTTACGCCACGAAAAAGACCCTACTTGAAGCTACGGTGGTGGTCTCGCTTGTTTCGATCTCGTTTCCATTGTTGATGCCTAGCGAGATTTTGCGCACCCAGGGGCGCTAGTAAATTCAAGCTAGATCTCAACGCTCACACTCACGAATAGAACAAGCCAAATTAAGGTTGCAAAGAGTACCCATCATTTGGGTAGTCATTACCTATGACTTCCTCGCTCAGCCAAGCTCGACAGTCTAGCAGGAAACGTTTGGCCACTGAGGTGTCACCATTGTACAGACATTGTATTATACATCATCTAACCTCGTTGGGTTGCTTCAATACTACATTGAGACAAGGTTCATGAGGTGGATTGATACAGAGAGAAGCTCCCAGATTTTGGTATTATCTTATCAGTCAACCATGACCTTGCAGCTGCAAGTGAAGGAGATGCATAATGGTAAAGAATCTCATTCAAACCTGTAGATCAGCAGCCGCAGAAAGTGCAGCATCATATGCCGCATTCAACTCTGCAGCTTTGTCCTCCGCATCCTTGGTTCTGGCATCTCTCCAACGTCTGCGACACTCCGCCACGCTGAAATCGGCCAGGTCCTTCTCTGGGAGACGACACTTGAACGCTGGACTGTAGATACCTTGTCCGTTCATAATTTTCAACCTAATACCTGTCCTTGAGTTCCTCCAGATAACCTTCATGTTATCTCCGAACAAGGTATTCGCTCTATCATTATCCTCGAACTCGTACTTGAAAGGTATGCGGTAGTCGGATAACATGACCAAAGCCTGAAGGTTGAGAAAATGCTTGAACCAGGCGTCATTCTCTCGTTCGCTGGTGTAGGTTTTCAGCCAAGGTTCTACAAGAGCTGGAAAATTGCAAACCTCGACGGGGCCAAAGTTTGCTCTTTAGATGCCGCATATGTAAAGAGATAGAATTTTTGATCGGTCAAACTTTCTTGATTCTAGTGATTACGTGTGCGACAATTCGAGGTCGCGATTCCTACCTGCGGTGTCGTCTGATCTAAGTCACTGTCATTATCCTGATCCAGCTCCGTGTCTTTAGCATGCTGGTCTAGATAAGCCAGCAGCGTAACTCAGCAGCAAGGCAGATAGTTCAGCTTTGCGAAATTGAAGCTAATCCTTACAAAACTTCAGTGAAGGGTTTTCTTCGGTGTGAGACGAGATGCAAGAACAATGTGCTAGATTTTATGTGAATCACCTTCGACACCTTCACAAATCTGCCAGAACAGAGAGACTTTCCATATACACAAACATTACTCAAATCCGATTGAGATCAAGCAAAGACGGCCTGATTGAAAGTACATATTCACACCAGCCCGGTCTTTGCAAAGCATGGCCTGAGGCTAGCACTAAAAATGTCTCGAGCTGAGCCGAACAAATACGGGGCATCTTGATTTACCCCACCTTAAACCTTTCTTCTATTTTTTAATCAATTTCAGAGATTCAAGACTAGGTTCTGTTAATCATAGTGCCTTCTGCGTGCAGTGAATCTCGCAAACTCGTACCGACTTTCGCTTACTGCCTGCTGCGCAAGCGACTTTTGCAAGCTTGCAAAATTGTAAGCCTCTTATTGAAGTTCATCCGCACAAGGCAACACCGCCCACGGCCAGTTTATAAGATATTCAAATCTCCCTTCGTAGCTAAAAATTCTTGGAAACCTCCAAAATTATCAATCGTTCGGGTACTTCGCGTCAATATCCATCATGTCTACGATAGCTCAAGCCGGCTCCGATGGCTGCTGTTTCGGTCAAGAGATCCGCAAACTCGCATACGACGGAGCTGTTCAGTCGAATCTCTACGGTTGCGATCCCCGCTCTGAGTTCTTCAACCTCGGGTACCGTCTCTTTCGTGATCGGGATACTCTGAAAAGTACGTTCATCGAAGCTGGTATTTTCGACTCTGAGTCTGCGTTGTTTGAATTGGCTGGGAAGGTGGATGTTATTTGGAGGGCTTCGTTTTTGCATTTATTTGGGTCTGAGATGCAGGTTGAGGTTTGTAAGAGGTTGGTGGGGTTGTTGAGTGAGAGGGGAGGAAGTTTGGTATTGGGGAGACAGGTTGGGAATGTGGTTGTGGGGGAATATGTTCAGGTGGTTAATGAGGGAGGTATGGCGTATAGACATAATGCGGAGAGCTTTGGGAAGATGTGGGATAGGGTTGGGAAGGAGACGGGGATGAGGTGGAGGGTTGAGTGAACTAGGGGGCTTTGAGTGGTTGAGTGAGGAGGAGAGGGAAAAGAGGGAGAGGGGTTTAAGAATGTTGAGATTCTCTGTACTGAGAGAATGAACAGTCATTTGATGCGTTCAATTCTTTTAGACGAATGAGGTATGATACATCGTTTTCATTGCTAGACACACGCACAAACACCACACCTTCCCAGCCCCCGAAAGCGCGTTTTCAACTACAAAGACCATGCGTACCACTCCACCGATTTCGGAGTAATACCTCCTCAAAATCCATCCCCTCGATACCCGGATCCAAAGAGGTAACCAAATCCGTATTCAGGTATCCGCTCCCGCGGATCCCCTGCCACAGGCACAACATTCCCACCTGTTCCTACACACCATGTGATGGGTTCGCCAGCTCCATACGGGTTCCCAAACCGGTCAGCCTGTGTTGATCCTTGCCGTGTTATACCTTGACAATCGGAGCAAGGTACATCGAGATAAATATCATCAATTTGAGGGGCTACCACGTATTGTGAAGTAGGATAGAGGCTCGAAAGGGTGGTGTAAGCGTTGGAATTGCGAGGTGGGAAGTTGGTGGAGGGCAGAGCAGGAATGCTCATGGGGTGGTCAAGAGGGTAGGCGTACGGAGGTCTTGCGTAGAGCTGAGCATTTCTCGTGACATTTGGATTCTTGGAAGAATGGCGAGTCGCTGCGTGAGCAGAGCGTCTTCTGGTTGTTGGTTCAGAGTTGTCGTACTCGGTAGAGTCCTTGCTGGAGGAATAGTGTATGCTGGAATCAGAGTCGTCATCTGAGCTCTCCGTGGTTGATGAGCGGGACCAGTTATTGTGGCGTCGACGGCGATCTTGGCGGCGCTTTTGGTGGTATTTGGAAGACTGGTTGCGAGATGGCTTGTGGGATTTAGATTCTGCGTTAGGATATTGGATGGACATGTTTCCCATGGCGATTAAAGCATCTGGAAAGTTGTCAGTACTCATTAAAACCCCAGGTGTATTGACTGGCATACCATTATATCCAAGTTGATAGGCTTGGTCTTGTTCTGACTGAAATTGTGGCGCAGAAGAATATACTGTAGATACAGATGCGTCCCTGAGAATTTGCGGTTGGTATGGAGGAAGACGGACTGTTGGTTTGAGGCAGAAGAGCAGAGCCCGGAGGCACAGCATGAGTTTTAAAGCATATTTTATATAAGGTAAAAATATCTACGAGGCTAACTAAAGTATACTAGTAATAAAAGGAGATGTTGAAATGGATGAGATATTGCCGCTTGGTTCCCCGGAATGAAGAATGCTGATGAAAAAGAGGAACACGTCTGAAAGTCATTGAGCTGTTAAATAGTCCCAACTTGGTGACGACGATGTCACGGATTTTTTGAGATTTTGAATCACTGAATGGGAGGAAAAAGAGATATCCATTCCCACTGCCAGGAAGAAGATCGTAAGTGATTCACTACGATTAAAGCGCGAGCGTATCAAAAACCCCATCAGAACCACCAGCGAGCAGGAAAGTATCCTACTTTCCTAACGGTATGGTACATCTCTATTCAAAGATACGGCCGTATGCAGTCTCGAGTGTACTTGAGATGTGTCGACCACACAGGACCTTCGCATCAATCATCGCATGCTCCAAAGCGCCAGTCACTTGACACGGCACATCTTCAACATCGCTCGGAGAGTATCAAGGTCCATATCGTGATATTGCCAAGCAGAAAGTCCTTCAAGGCTGCTGCTTTGTCAAATGGAGGGATTCAGAGGAGATGACATGATTCGTCATTCTAGCACTCCCCTCCAGATTGTCAGAAAGTGTCAGAAACTAGCGTCGGTTGTGGGAACGTGCAAGAAAGTGAACGTCAGAACTGCGTGTACAGTGATGACAAGGATGCGCATGTATGGAAGTACAATTGAACTGAGATAGAATTTTGGATCATGACCAAGCATGGGACGGAGAGACAATGTGCCCGTTCCCTGGCAGCTGGTCACTTAATAAGTAGCTGCGATGCTTGCGAATCAATGTATCAAACATTCAATTCCTACCCGTCCGCTCTGAGAAGTCATAAAGGATTCGAATCTCTCCTCACAGCCATGACTTCAACCATTGTTCTGATCAGTGGTGCGAATAGAGGAATTGGAAAAGGTCTTCTTGAGCTCTACCTCGCCAAGCCCAACCACACTGTCATCGCCGCAAACCGCGACCCCGAGAATGCAGCATCAAAAGCACTTGCTAGCCTACCTACTGGCTCGGGAAGTCGTCTTATCGTCGTCAAAGTCGATGCATCAATCGATACAGACGCTCTCGCGGCCGTCAACACTCTCACATCTCAAGGCATCGATCATATCGACATCGTGATCGCCAATGCTGGTGTCTCTTACATATGGCCGAAAGTGTCGGATCTGAAGATTGAGGATTTACAGGGCCATCTTGTGCCGAACGTGTTTGGTGTTGTTTGGTTGTATCAGGCTACTTTGCCGTTGCTATTGGAAGCTGAACAGCCGAAGTTTGCGACCATTGGATCTATCGCAGGATGTCTTGAGGTGAGTTTACCCTTCCTCGGGGTTATACTAGGTGTTGTTCATGGTGACTGACTAGTGCATAGTAAGGCACAAACCTTGTTTGCGTGGTATACAGAAATGTTTGTTGACTGCTATTTGTAGGACCCAACCACCGATTCCCAACGCTGCCTACGGAACATCTAAAGCTGCAGTACATTGGCTTACCAAAAGAATGGATGCGGAAGAGGAGAAGTTGACTGCTTTCGTGATCAATCCAGGCTTCGCCAAGACTGAGCTGGGCAATGCGGGTGCTCAATTCTTTGGTATGCAAGAGGCGATTGTGGAAGTAGAAGATTCATGCCGCGGAGTGGTGGAGTTGATTGATGTTGCTACCAAAAAGTCGCACGGTGGGAAGTTGTTTGACTTCAAGGACGGACTTTTGCCTTGGTAGTCTGGTGTACAATCTGCATCTAAGAAGGAAGTGATGCATCGTAAAGTTGATAGAAGAGTTTGATTGTCTAGATGACATTCAAAAGATGGAGATGAAAGAATACAAAAAGTGTCAGATATCAAACATGACATTGCCAAGTCTTGTGTC
The DNA here is from genome assembly GCA_017365405.1 of Cadophora malorum. Classification (NCBI taxonomy): domain Eukaryota; kingdom Fungi; phylum Ascomycota; class Leotiomycetes; order Helotiales; family Ploettnerulaceae; genus Cadophora; species Cadophora malorum. The sequence goes on along the minus strand of JAFJYH010000118.1, from coordinate 75,340 downwards.
TGATTGGCTGAATGATGACCCTTGTCCACGTCCAATGTCCCCTCCCGTTCTCGGACTTTCAAGCTTCAAAAAGTTCCAGCCCCTCCATCGAAACAACAACATCTTGAACAATTCCTCAGCACCACCTCAAAATGCCTGGAGTAAAGTCCCCATTCAACTTGCAGACATGCGCTCGTCCAAATATCCTTGCACTGGAACCATATCGCTGCGCAAGAGAGTGAGAATCAATTTCCAATTCGTAGCATTGATTGAGCACTGACTCACCCCGCAGTGACTACAAAGACGATGGAACGAATATCCTCCTCGATGCCAACGAAAACGCCTTTGGACCAGCTATTCCGCTACCGATTAGCAAGAATAGGAAGGATACGAGCGATGCGCAAGTTGACCTTTACGGTCTGAACCGGTATCCAGATCCCCACCAGCACCCTTTGAAGCAGCTGCTATGCAACCTACGAAATACTCACGCCCACACACCCAAGACCATCACACCCGAGAACCTGTTTGTAGGAGTTGGAAGCGACGAGGCAATTGATGCGCTGCTGCGCTGTTTCTGCGTGCCTGGAAAAGATAAAATTCTGGTATGTCCGCCGACATATGGAATGTACTCTGTATCCGCGCAAGTGAACGATATTGGACTGGTCAAAGTCCCCCTCCTCCCTGCTCCAGAATTCGCGGTCGACGTACCGGCAATCACATCTACACTCTCCTCTCCTGAAGCCACGAACATCAAGATCATATATATTTGCTCGCCGGGGAACCCCACGGGGTCTTTGATCAAGAAGGAGGATTTACAGCAGGTGCTTGAGCATCCAACGTGGAATGGAGTTGTTGTTCTGGATGAGGCATATATTGACTTTGCGCCGGAAGGTTCGTCACTGGCGGAATGGGTAGCGGAATGGCCGAACCTGGTCGTGATGCAAACACTTTCTAAGGCATTCGGGCTGGCTGGTATTCGGTTGGGTGCTGCATTTACGTCGCCTCCGATTGCTTCGTTACTGAACAATTTAAAGGCGCCATATAACATCAGCAACCCAACGAGTGAGATTGCTATGTCAGCGTTGTCGCCACAAAATCTACGGATCATGACATCCAAGAAGGAGCAGATTATCGAGCAGAGAGATAGGCTGCTGCAGGAGCTCCCAAAGATTGAGGGTGTAGGGAGATTTCGTGGCGGAACAGCAAGTAATTTCTTGTTGGTCGAGATCCTGGATTCGAAAGGAAATCCTAGCAATGCAACTGCATTGAAGGTGTACGAGACGCTGGCACAGAATAGAGGTGTAGTGGTTAGATTTAGAGGGAAAGAGCACGGTTGCTTGGGCTGTGTGAGAATCACAGTTGGAACTAAAGAGGAGGTCACGAGGTTCCTAGAAGAGATAAGGGATGTTCTAAAGCACGTTCACTCACAGTCAGACATTACAAATGGGAGTCTAGAAGAAAAGAAAGAGAATGAAGCGAATGCGGTGGTTTCATAGAAAAGAGTTCGAAGATAGAGCAATACAAGAGATGATTCCCATTGTCCTTAGTTGGGAGTGTCTTCAACGACATCCAAACATAAAACATTCGAAAATGGATCAGAATTGAATATCCATCTTTCCGATTGATTCCTCCCTTGAGTCAGTTACGCCACATATGCAAGAAGCCGTGAGATGGACCCTCCAGATATGTGATGTGTGATAAGGCAGACTTCCGTTTGCTCTTCACATGGTTTCACCGTGGTCCGCAACTTTCTATGTAAGCACCTCAAAACCCACGACGACAAGCAAGATGGACCACCCCTCCCAAAATATTCGCCCGTGGGTTCGATATATCCAATTCGCCTACTTGACCATCACAACTAGACCGTCAGTCAACTCAAACAAGAAAGAGCACAACCGCCTCGCTTAGCTGCCTATCTTGGAACTCCCTCCCTCCCTCCTTCCCTCAAAAAATCCACAACAGCATTCACTCACTTGAACCTCCATCTGTATCGTCTCAAGATCGAATTTCCACCAGAACATGTCATCTTCAGGGCAACATCCCCGAAAAATGGCACCCAGTCGGGAAGATCTCATCACAGACCCAGACCATGTATCAAACAGCGCACTATTCAACCTCTCGCAGCGCGAACTCTCAAAGCGTCTCCCAGCATCCACATCAACACGTGCAATGTTCTCAATCTACTTACGCTGGCTGGAGGTTCACCGCCAGAAACCGTCGAGTAGGACGGAGCATTGGAGTAATACGGTTATGCATTGGTGCCAGAGTTTGGCTTCGAAGGGGTTTGGTGTTAGGCAGGTTGTGGAGGAGGTGAGGAGGTGGAAGAGAGATAGGGAGAGGTGGAAGACGGAGGTGGAGATGGAGAGGGAGATGAAGAGGGGGAGGTTGATGCCGTCGGAAAGTGAGGTCAGGAAGGCGTTTGAGGACGATCCGAAGGCGCTAGGGGAGAGGAAATCGTACAGAAACAGGGAGAAGGAGAGGGATAGGATTGGGGACTTGTATAGGCCTGAGTCGAGCTCGAGACGGGATGCTGATCCGAGGGAAAGACATAGGAGAGAGGACAGGGAGAGGGATTCCTGGAGCGAGATGTGGGAGGATTCGCGGCAAGAGAGTCCTAGAAGCAGGAAGTTTGACGAGCAGGCGAAGTTTGATGGTCCACCACCGCGAAACTATGTGTGTAATCGGTGTGAAGTACCGGGTATGTTTTCAAGACCCCCAAGATTTGCTTCGAAGTTTAATTTCAATCAAATGCCATAACTCGAAGTCACAGACTGATTTAATTTACAGGGCATTACCTCCAAGTCTGTCCAACCAATCTAGATCCAAGCTACGATAAGCCTCCAGACGAGAACTATACGTGCGAGATTTGCCGCAAGAGAGGAGATCATTTCAAGTCGCTTTGCCCTCAAAACACCGATCCTTACTCAATTATCCAAAAGCGCAAGGCAAGAGGTATCACAACACCCCCAAAAGGAGGCACTTCGCGACAAGACGAGTGGGAGAGGGAAGGCAGAGCCCAACGAGAAAGAGAGCGCGAGAGGCACGAAAGGCGAGTAGAAGGCCGATCAACAGCATACTCGTCAAGTAGCTCCGCCATGAATACTCCAACCTCAACAAAGAAGAAAGAGTTGATCGATAAGGTGCAAGAACTCGAAGACGAGAAGAAAAGGCTCTTCCATGAACAGTCAGACGATATTGGCGATATGATTCGAGAGAGCACCGCGCAACGCAGCAGTGATCGCAAGAGAGGTCTTCCAAACTACGATGCTACCTCATTTGACAGCCCGACTTCGAGAACAATTCATGCACAAAAGAAGGCACGACGAGAGAGCCAGGAATCGGGTCCAGAGATTCAGAACCGGGAGAGATACGACCGCATCAGAAGTCCACACCGGCACTACACCCATAGCGACGAGGACATGGAGCAAGGCAATGAGACAGGGATGAATGGATACGCGGATCACATTTCTCACCAACCTCGGAAGTCTACACCATCCATGGGCTTCGCACTTCGACCGATCGGATTATCGCCTGGGTCAATGATATCTGACAACGAAAGCATTGACGACATGGACATCGACGAACCGGTTTCCAGACCCCGCAAGGAATATTCACCTTTCGTCCAGAACCTCATGCGAAAACACCCAGAGATGAACGAGGTGGTGAATGTTATCAAGAGCCGCAAAACTGCTCAAGAGATGTGGAGAGAGGCCGATAAAGTGCGCAGACAGCAGTTTAAGACGGGGTGAGTGCGTCCCGACACCACGGGAGACTGCCTGCTCACTATTGCTAGGTCACCATCAGAACTGGAGTTTGGTCGACTTACACCAGTAGCCTACGACGAAGAAATGACGATGCAATATGATGGCGCTTGTGACTACGACCAGACCAAGACCAACGAAATGACGTCTGACGAAGAAGAAAGATTTCGCAGCCATCTCTCCAGCTTCACACGCACAAACAATCCTCTTCAAACTTCCAGCCCACTCCAGTCCCAAGGAGACGCAATGGCCTCCAATAACACAGACACAAACATGAATTCAGATTCCGAAAACACGACACCCGCCCCTTCCACTACACGAACGGTCCACTTCAATTCACGGCAAGAAACCGATCGCAGAGATGTAGCCAGTGCTTTCCAAGGCTTCGCCGCCCAGCAGCGACGCAATGCCAAATCAGTCCGAATGAGCAGAGCACGAGGAGAGCGCGACCCTGCGGAAGTCCAAGCTTTGAAGAGCTTCTCGACGAATTTCAAGCTTTCTACGCCTGTTCCTCAAGATCTTGTTAAGATTCTTGCGAAGGATGCAGAGAAGCAGAAGGAGATCAAGGAGAAGTCAGAGCGCGATGTGAAGGAGCTGAGAGGAGAGAGTGACAATGCGAATGGGGGATCTGGAGATGCGGCAATAGCATAACTAGGGGATGATTCGCAGCAGGACGGTCGTAGGACAGTGTGAAGCAATGGGAATCAGAACATGCGAGCGCGGATATGACCAGCGAGGCTTCAATTTCAATCGAATAAAACGCTTCTGAATGCATGCATACGAGAGAAATGGCGGATTTACCAGGATGGAGGAGAATATGTCTGAGTCGTTTAGTGTCTGGCGCATGGAGTTCAATGGTGTTTGCTTCTGCACGTACTCCAGCGCCCAATCAGGTCGACATCGTTGCATTTTTGCCACAGCAGGAGTTCTTAGCATGGCATATCTTTGCGCCGGCGAATTCGAATCATTCGCTGCCCTTCCGTGTCTTCCGTACATACCTTTGTCGCTGACCTGCTGTGAGCTGGAAGGACGGCTTGAAGCCAGTGAGTGTATGGAAGAGAAGTCCTGGGAAGTAAAGGACTTGTCATGCCCTTCGATGATTGCCTTGCTATGTCAGCATTGCTGAAATCGCTGTTACGAAGTCCTGCCTCCTGTTTCCTGCTCTGACGCCGTACTCCGCCATATGCTATGCCACACCCGTGTAATTCTGCTCCTGGTTCCTGGATAGCCGCCTAACTGCCCAGCCCTATCGTGTCTTTCCCATTCCACCTCATCTCTGCTCTTTTCTCCCATCAGCCACTTTGCCCTTCGCCCATGCAGATCTTCTCATTCATTCCATGTAAATGCCCTTTCGCAAGTATCGCGGCTGTAGGAATAAGGCTTGGAAGCCAAGCCAATCAATCTTCCCCCAACTCTCTTCTTGTGCGTCTGTCTCTTTCCTTCCTGGTTGTCCGTGTTGAGATATTTGGTGGTATCATTCTAGTTTATCGAGGTGCTCTAATCGTGTAAGCACGACTTGTTTGCTCGTCTCTTCGATTTCGCCCGCGAGGAAGACTTCGTCGAGGATGGCGTAGACCTGTAGTTGTTGGACATGTTAGCCTGGCTGTGCCGTTCTCAACGCCCCTTTTCCCCCATAACTTCCAGTCCAGCTACTGCACTCCTTTATTCCGAGCTTTCTGCCCACCCCCAAGATCCAACTCCCACCAAAACATACTCACATACCTTGTAGAAATTAAACACCAAATCCAGCTCACACACATTCCCAAAGAAGCTATCCAGGACCTCAACGAAGAAGTGTATAGCCTCCAGATACGCCAGCTCGTTATCATTGGCGTCCACGCAGACGCAGAAGAAGAGGCCTGCGTAGCGCCGGTAGACGATCTTGTTGTTGCGGAACTCGACGAAGTTGGATTGGTATTTTTGATCGCGGGGTGCGACGAGGCGGTGGACCTGGGAGAGTGAGAGTTAGCTGTGTTGAAAGCACTTGCTGGGGGAAGGGTTAAGTACCTCGCCCTTAAGCTTGATCTTCTCTTCGTCGTTGTATGGCGCGTACCATTTTGCTAGGCGGGTTTTACCTCTGTTCAATTCTGTCAGTGATCACTTCTTGTGCTGTATCAGCAGAATTCGGAATGGTTTCAATGCTCTTCCGAAGCTGGACTTCGAAGCTGTGGCTACCCGGACAAGGGCATTTGTTTGCAATGTGATAGATATCCAGCATGCAGGCCCAAGGCAATGGGAATGGAGACACGTACTGCCGATTCTGGATCAATATGAAAGAGAGGACCATCTTGACTGGTTATGGTGCCGTAAATTGCTGTGGAGGCTGGACACTGAGGGGTTTCTAAGCCGTATCGTGAGATGTGGAGGAGCGATGTTGAATATTACGGTGGGCTGGCAAGACCTGGATAGCAGAACTTCCCCTTCGCTGCCGACAGGAAGGGGAGCTGGGGAGATGCAGGGGTCCGCTTCATCACGGGTTCTCGTGTCCTTGGTCCCATGGGTTATTTCCACGACGCGTCAACCTGGCCTTATATTCTGAAGTGCATCTCTCTCTTTGCACAAATTTCGAATCTCATCTCAAGGAAAGGTTGATTTATTTTAGAGTTTGGACGAGTTTCGAAAATGCCTTCACACTTTACGCCTGCCCAATTGGTCATTGTAGAGAGTGCATATGCTGAATATATGAGTTGGAGCTGAAATGATCCGTGCATGCCGGTGGACAAGAATCAGACAAGGAGAATTACTTTGCGGTGCTGGGATGTTGGACCGAGGCTGAGGTTTTTTTTTAACCTTTTTCATTTTCGTTTTCTGGTCGAGGACTTTTGAATCTGGATAAAAATCCGACTTTGGCTTGGGCTTGTTTGGAGCGACTTTGTGAAAATGATCTGTTTCTTGAGACAGCAGTAGGTGGGCATTGTAAATCTTAAGTTGCTGACTTGGTGACTAGTTCCATCCTACCGCTGTTGGCCAGTATGTCTATCTCAACTCCTACATATGTCATAGCCATCACCAACCTTTCATTTCGTGGGTCACTCATGTGTTCTACGCTGTTCTATCTCCCCTTGTTCAGCCTCATAAACACACAGATACTTGGCCAACCGCAACTGTTCAAGCACTTATCGCCTCCGCGCAACGCGCAAAGCGCAAATCGCCCCAGTAACTCTCTCTCCTGCGTTCCAGCTTTTCCTCAGATCCATACCCAAAACCAGGCGAAAGCATTCTGCTTGCACATGCAACAGGTCGGGAACTGAAACAGGTGAAGCAGTGGTTTGATAATGAGAGAAAGAAAGTTGCTGCAAGTAGTCAGGCCTTATATACGCGAAATGGAGATGCAGATGCAGGTGCTTCGGCGAAGCTGACGAGGCTGTATAAGACGGATCCCGAGTCTACGGTTAGGGCATGTGTGGAGGTGATAATTGACGGCGTCACAGGGAATGTGGTTCGTGTCTGCTCCGAGGGACGTATGGAGAGATCCTGGGAAGGAGGAGAAGTATGCAGCTCTCCCTTCTCAAGGTTTTCGGAACAGAGGCAATTAATATTGCTGTATTCGTAGACCCGCTTCGACAGCGACATACCACTGGATGGCCGTCAGTTGTCTGGACAATGAAATTAAAACATGGCAAGCATAACGATTTACATGCGGCATTTCCACTAGGATTTTCCTATGCCTGGCGCCTATCTTCAACCCTCCCATCTAAAGCAACGCCTCCAGAACCTTTGCAGTATCTAAAACACTCTTTTCGAAATCAATATACTTCAATCCCGTCACGCCCTCCGCCTTCCCCCCGTCAACCCTCGATTTCCCCTCCTCATATTCCAACTCCACAATCCTCCCGGTACTCTCATCGTACCCTTGATATCCCTTCCCTGGCTCTCCCACAGGGATCTTCGCTCCAATACTCGTTCCCTTATATTCCCTCCTCAGAATATCCGCCACAGCCTGCAACGGACCGAAGCCCTGACAAGCACAGAACCGCTCGCCGTCTGCTTTGGAAGCATTCTCGTACGCCCAGATATGCAGGGTTGACACGTCACGGACGTCGACGAAACCACCGCTGCCGATGTTGGGACCGACTTCTTTGGCGGAGCCGGAGAGGATGGAGAACAGTGGCTTGAGGGTTTCGTTTAGCTGGGTTCCGGAGCTGGGGACGTAGACCGGGGGCCCAATTACCACGGAGGGATTGATTGTTGAGATGGCGAAGGTAGGCTGGAATGAATGTCAGCTTCTTGGTCACAGAAATAGGAGACTGATAAAATTTACCTTGTGTTCGTCTCTCCATCGCCAAACCTCCTTCTCCGCCGCCGCCTTACTCGCACTATATAACACCCCGGGTGGCGTCTTCAGGCCTTCAGCCTTGTCCTTCTCCGCTCTCTCCAATGCAGAAGTCGCGAAGTCCGATTCTGTGAATACGGTTCCAGCTGGCTTACTGGCATCGAATACAGCTGCTGCTGAGGAGGTGATGACGACGGATGAGAGTCGTGGACCGGTTTTGAGAGCTGAATCTAGGATTACTTGATTACCTCGTTTGGCTGGCGTGATGAAATGCGAGTAGTCTGTTAACGAAAAGTTGATCGGTGATGCGGTATGGAATATGCCATCGACGCCTAGAGATATGAATTAGCGCGTGCTTCGATATCTGGAATTTGAGGGTATGGGTTGAGTCTGAGATATGATACCTTTCGCAGCTTCGTCGAAGGCGCCATCTATCGTCATGTCTGGCACTTCAAAGATTGTGACACGATCTGCATAAGGTGCGAATGGTCCTTGGAGGAGAGATGCAGCTGAAGCTGCTCGTCGTGATGTTCCGCGAAGACTGTAGCCTTTTGAGAGAAGGTCCAGACCGAGGACACTCGCGATGTAGCCGTTGATTCCTGTGACCAGGATGGTCTTACCGTTACTTTCTGGAAGCGACATATTCGCGATTGATATGAAGTATGGAAGGGGATGTCGTGCTGTCGAGTATTGAGACGAGACGGGAAGCAAGAGTGGGACGGAAAGCCACGAATTATTGGGAGGGCATGCACTAGAAATATGAAAGAAATTGAATCGCAAGATCACTCAAATATTGCAGCGCAATCACTCTTTATATTATCTCCAGCACAAGTAGTATTACGTATAAGTTCTTCCCATCGCTGTACTTCGTTTCGGAGTTTGCGGTTCGCAGAGACAACTCAAAGAAACAAATGTGGATCTGATTTCTAAGCATGAACCCTGTTCCTCACACACTTAGCAGGAACATAGAAATCTCTCCTGGATCAGTAAACACCTTTTACCAGACCAGGTAGTTCTGTACGATATCCATGCCATGTCTGAATGCCGCTAGGACCCAAGGACTTGTGTGGTTGAGTGTGCTGATTTGTGTGGTGGTGATGTGGCTCGGTAACAACACAGACTTGGCCGTTTCGGGTTACCGTTCCGAGGTTGTCGGTAGTCGCGATGCTCCAGGTGGCTGTTTACTCATCAGTAGAAACCCATTCTCCCCAAGAACTCCGATGGGATTGAAACTTTGAAATCGAATGTGGCGGTTTTAACAACTTACGAGATTCTAGGGGACGTCTTTTCAGTTGACTCTGGTCACATGCACTTCACGTGAACATCTGCAAAACGGAAGATCCCCAATTGAGCGAAGTCATCTCTGATATGTTTGATTTGGGCGGAGGAATAGAGTCTGAGGTAGATTGAGGTGCGAATAATGTGCCCGTGCTTCTAAACGTCGAGCCTCGCATGATAAGCATGCTACATGCCCCGGTACGATATCAGTCTACGGTTTGGGGAGGCTCTGTTAATACTTGCTTTTGCCTCGAGACAGAACCTCTGATACATTAAAATGTCTTCCTTACTCCTCTTCTAGCAACCTTCTCGTTGTGAAGGATCATCTGGGAAGAGAGCATTTCTTGGGCCTATGTTGTCTTCTTGGCAATTAAGCGAGATTCATTGTTTTGGTATGCTCAATCCAGCGTCTCCACACAAGACAGGTCTCCTTCCCCAAAATGGTACCCAAACAGTCAGATCGAGAAGATCGTGTCTTTAGGCCTGTCATATAGAATATTTAAAGACTCTTTGGCGGTGCACAAGGCCGGATCACGGCATGATAGAACTAGTAGCTCGCTGGTCTTGGAACATTCCTTCTAAAAAGATCAGGGTGAAGTTCAATGGCACTATAAATCAATTTCCCAAAGAGCATTATAGCATCAAGTCATGTACCACGGCACTCATATCTTACAATCCAACCATGATTTCTCCTTCCTACCGAAGTGTTCTGCTTCGCCAAGTGGAAGGACCCAACGACCGTGAACGCCCATGTGGCAAGGCATTACATCAACACTGGACCGGCCACAGCACTGACCAGTCGTTGGTACTCGTACTCTGCTTCAGAGAAATTCACTACAGGCAAACTCAGGCTCGGCCTTCCCAAGCTCAGAAGCCAGAATCTGCCAGATATATCCACGTGATGAAGAGAAAGTTCTAGATTGGGGAGTATCAGCCCTAGCAAGCATCTATAGACGACGAAGAGGATGAGTTGGAGGAGATTAGTCATACTCAAATTTTTCTCTCCTTCAAGCTCTTTGTTTCACCCCTGTCTGGTGGAAAGAATATCGCGGCAGGGGTGGTCATGACGAGCTTCTCACACTCAGCCTTGTCACTCCAGCCAAACAGAAAGCAGCAATCAAGCGAGAAAAGTCTTTCCAAAAGATAAGATCAGATAAGCCACACTAGCGCGGTGATCGCGATTCTCAGAGCTCCTTCGCAGGGAGATAAATTGTGAGCTTCTTTTCCACCAGACCTCCTCCTCCCCGCAACTCCAACTTCCTCCATCACCACCCCAACCTCGCATCACAAGTATACCGTGGGGTCTCTTGAAGCATTACATGTTGAGGTATGTAAAGTATCAATTGAACTTTCTTCTGTCTTCCCTGCACGCATTACATCCCTTGGAGGCCAGTATCAACGCGTCAATCGCGTCTGGTTTGAAGCGGTGGTCGCGTCTGTTGGCTCCCCTTCCACCTCCTCCACAGCATCACCTTCAATTTAGCATGGTCCCACCAAACTACAAGCCATAATTGGTTCTCCCATCTGTCGGTATTGCTTTCCACTACCTTCTTTTCAACTGTATACCATCTTGATCTTCAACTTCAACTTTCATCCATACTAACGATGATTGTACTCTTAGTCTACTGTCACGAACAACCTTCCCTCCATGTACTCGCACCTATAACCAACACACGAGCAACTGCGATTACTAGCCTGACCTCTGTAAGCGTGAATATTGTGGAGGGGCAAATCCCAAGCAACCACACAACAAGAGAGGAAGCACTCAAGGCATAAGGGTAAACTTGATATAAAAGAATGGTTTGATCAAATCAAAAGATAAGATAAATCTAAGTAGTAGGATTTGTTATTTTAAGGGTAGAAAAAAGAATGTATTAGATAGAAAAATTATCGTCAGTTGTAAAATAAGTGTTGAAAAGAATGGAAAGAAAGTTAGCTCTTATACCGAAGTAGGCTCGGCAAAGCCGCATTTAATAACGTAACATCTAATTACCAAAATCAAGTAGCCCTGCCACATGCACTTCCCTTTTCAAATAATTAACTTGTCCTTAAGTTATAGAATCGCAAATTGTAATAACAAAATCAAATAGCTAAATTATAGCGCAATTATGGAAGATGCAATCATATTAGGTAACAACTGATAAGTTAAAATAATCTCACTTTTAAAAGCAAACATTTACTTGCTTAGCGTCCTTGCCATCAGCAATTATATATATAAATAGCCTTTCCCCTTGCAACTTGCAATTCCAACTTTCCAATTACATCTCCTTTCTTTTTCCTCTTTAACCTTTAACAACGCAACTCTTTTGCATTTTCTAACACTTCCTTTATCAATTTTGAAGATTTCCTCCTATAGCAATACGTCGTTTAAAGCTTCGCATTACTAATTTTGCGATTTTAGCCTCTTGCAAGGCAAGGTAAGGCTAATCATTTACCTCGCTTTAATTTAAGCTAACTAAAATCAGTAAATACAAGATTAAGGCCTCCCTTTTTATTAATAACTCTTCCAAAGCTTTACCACTTCATCTTCTCCTCCTTCAATTGCTTCGCCGTTGTTGCTAACTCTTTCGGTCGCAAGACTTGCAATCCACTTAGCTCCCCCCCCCCCCCAATTTCAGAGCTTTCATTTGGCTAAGTTCTTTTCCTCTCCTTACGCTCCTCTCACAACCGTAAAGAATTTCCGCAGCAATTAACTCAAGATAACAACCTTTTCTGCAAATCAAGATTTCTTCGCCATAAGCTAACCTTTTACTAAGTCTCCCTTCCTTCTTCCATTGCAATTCTTTGATATCATTATCCAAAATTGAACTTTACACGATAGCAAGATAAGATTAAGCCGCCTTTTCATCTTCAAATCGATTTATAACATTGTAATTCTGGCTTTCCTTAAAATAAAATTCTTTAATTATCTTAACACACTTTAACTACGCTTTTACTTCTTTACAAATTCCCATTATCGCCATTTCATTGCTTCATAACTTCTGAGATTAAGCCGTCTCCCTTTTTAAACTAATTATTTTTCTTTTGCTTTTTTTTCTTTACTTCTTTTTCCTTTTATTACAAAATTTTATTAACATTATATTAAGTTCGTTTACCTTTTGCTTTTCAAGAAAGTTAATACTCTACTCTAGTATTTAGGAAAAGGCTTTAAGCAACGCGCAACCTTTTACAATGCTCCATGCAACCTCCACCTCTTAAGTTTGAAACATGCTATTACACACGGTATTAATCCTCCCTTAAGAATAAAGCCTTATAAGATATAAGGTCATTTAAGCCTTAAGCAAGCGTAAATGGGAGTTCAACGTTTTACACCCTAATATCCATGGCCCCGGCAAAGTCCAAATCGATCTTCTCCTACGCTAACAATAAGCAGGCTCCTTTCCTATCCTAACCACGAATATTCCGCGAATTTCCTTAACATTCCTCCCTTCTTCTTTACCTTGCAATAGTTTTTTGCCTTGATAAACATATGCGCATACACAAACATACACTTATACAAGGTTAGCAATAGTAAAATGGGGTTTGAGGATATTAAGCAACTAATAACTTCGTAATAATTTTGAAAAAGGCGAAAGTTAACAAATTAGTTTTTGGCAATAAGGATTGCTAAAGTTCTTATTTGCTAGCACATAATTTTCTTTAACCTTGTCGTTGTTATTAGGCTATAAAACCCATTAAAGTTAATGGAATTTGCAAATTATATTTGAGGTTTAAAATTAACGGTATGCTTAAAAGAGATAAGGATTCTTCTTAAATTAAATTACTTGTTACGTAATTTCCAAATTGCTTAACCCAACTTCAATCCAATATAAAAGCAAATCTAACTCTCCTATCTTCAAAACATTTAACATGCTAAAGCCTATTATGTAAGATTTGATTTTAATCTAATGATAGTTTTAAAAATATCCAATGGCTTTAAAAGACGTATAAGCCCATCACCAACTCCATTATCTTAAAAACCTTCTAAAGCCATTCAACTTCAATTGTTCAGTGCTAGCTTTAGCCTTGGGCCGATACGCAAGCTTGCGGATTTAAACATTATTATATCATACCTTTGCTTTTTAATTATATTTCCTATTAGCACTCAAGTTGCGACATATTTGTGCTCTTTCCACCCGCTCACCTCCACACTTAAAAGGTCAATGATAATATAAGTTAAGCCCAAACCTAGCAAGCATAATCGAAGAAAATAGCGCGGCCTTTTCAAAATGGACATAAAACTTTTTCCTTAAAAAGATTCAATTAAAAGTCATTAGCCAATAGCATATTCAAACTTCTAACAAAAGCATAAGCATATTTTGCTTTAGTAAAGGATAAAATTAAGGAACTTCTACTTATAATAAAACCTGAGCCAACCAATGTTAGTTTCCTTGAAAGCTATAATAAAAGTCTTATTTAATAAGTAATCATTAAAAAAGCGAACATAAAGGCAATCTTAAGTCTAAGGCAATATAAAAGCGCCTTAATTTTATTATTAGCTTTTAAGAAGAAGTTGATTTCATGAGACTAGTAGAATCGCTTACTTTATCATTTTCCGCTTGCAGATTCCTTCTATCACTTTACTCCTTATCATAAATCGGAAATCTTTATTTACCGGGTCAAGCATTGCTATAAAAAGTGCTATAAGTATTAGCAGCAAAGTAATTCTAGAGAAACAAACATTTTAAACGTTAGATATCACTTTTAAGGAGATTCCATTGCTAAAAAATTTGATTGCTTATTCCGGGAAAGCAGCGCTTAAACAAAACCTACTTTTATAGCGAACTTAGCGTGTAAGAAAAGGACCTTTCACTACTCACTTCCAAAGTATATTGCTTAAAGCCACTGCATTCATCATAAGACATACAAATTAAGCCTTAACTACCTTTTCTTAATAAAATGATCAGTAATTTCTTCCTTGAAAAGTATTACAATAACAAAGAGTTTTACAATCTTTACTATACACTCAAGAGAGTTATCAGTATTAGTATAAGTAGCAATTAGATGCAAAGATCGTTAAACTTCGCTCTATCTTTATACCTAGCCAACTGCCTCGTGAAGCCAGTTCTTTTCTTTAAATCATTAAGGAAGTTTTGACTCTTTATTCCAGCATTTACTTATCAAAATACAGCGTCTTAAACAGCCACTTTAATAAGTAATTCATTAATCAAAAAGCTGCTCCTTAGTGCACCTTATGCTGGCTCTACTTTTTACTTCTAATTCCAAGCTCAGCATTCGCAATATAATGCTGAAAAGGTTTTTCGAAATCATTAAGAAGTTCATAATAAAGCGTTTTTATAACAGCGATAAAATATATCCTAAAGAAATTGTTATTGCTAAATGAGAGGTTTCAATGCTTCACTATTGTTATTTAGTAATGCTTTGTCAGCGCTTTATTAACACTAATTTTTACTCCCCTCTTTAAATAAGTAATGCATCTTCGCACCTACTTGTCCAAATTATTCACAAATGCTTTATATTAACTCCTTTATTTAAGCATTAAGATAAGTACTTTGATCACTATTCCATCTAGCCTTATATATTATTTAATAATATGTTCAAGGTTTTCCAAATCTAAAGAATCAGCCAGTAAGATATCTTCCCTACCTAAAGCGGCGCCTATATCACTAAAATACCATTCTAAAACTTCATCCTCAACATTATAAATAAAGTGCTATCGCTTATAAAAAAGTTTAAGTCGATTTCCAACGTATGTCCCCCTAAGTCGAGAGCCGTCATTCCCTAATTCCTTCAAAACATAATACCCTTTACTATTAACCTCAACAATTTCATACAATCCAAGCCACCAAAAGTCCAATGTCCTATCAAAGCTCTTGTCAACTTCTCTTAAAGCATTATGCCTCAAAACTAAATCTTTGACTTTCAAAAGCCAATATCGAATGTTATGACTAAGGTCAAAAGCTTCCTTCCCTTCCTGTCTTCGACGTGTCTTTCGAAAGTAGGCTTCGTCCAAGTGGTTTTGCCTAAGTTGAAACTGGGTAGCTCGAAGCTAAATAAGTTTGCTGCGATTTTCGATTTCTTCAATAAACAAGCTCCTTCAAGTAAGGTAATAAGTTTCCATAAGGAAAATAAGCTCTCTCCCATAAATCAAGTAAAAGAGCATATAACTTATGAAAGCATTTGTTATAATTCGATCAGCAAATAATACCACCGGAAAGTTTATTATCCACTTTCCCTTCATTTTTGAAAGTGCGTTTTTGATCGGTCCATAGCCTCTCTCAATCATTCCGTTAGCCTTGGAGTTATAAGCTAAAACTTGTATCCTTTGAATTTCCATTTTATTAAGTAGCTAAATAACTTCCTTTATATTCTTACCCCCTCCATCGACAACAAGCCTTCAAAAGAGTCCGTGACAACATATAATATCTTGTTAAATAAATTTAATAATTTGATCCGCTGTTTTTGAAGAAAGTGCTTTAGCTTTAACTTATTTACTTATATTGTTTTAAGTTATTACTAAGTATTTCTTCCCATCTTGAGTAAGCATGTAAGTGATATTAATAGCTTATTTCTCTATTAAGCTGTTTAAAGCAATAAGAAAAAGAGGCTCTTCTTGTTTCTTAACGTTTTGATGTTAGCATTTAATACAAGTTTTAACATATTCGGTAGCATCCTTATAGTACCCTTTCCAATAATACCTTGTTAAAACTTAGTAATACATGCTTTCTCGCCTTTTGTGGCTTAAATTATCATGACAACTTTTAAGAATTCGGCTCTTGTTTTTATTAATATTAATGATAAGCTTCATAAGCAAATCTTTCGCTGGTAACCTTCAAACTTTCCTATTGTAAACATCATAATTCAAAGCCTCTTATTTAAATTTCCAAAAGTCTCTCCTATCCATTGCCTTTAGAGTTTTTATTGTTATGATATATTTAGCGATTTTCAAGAAGTTTTCGCTATAATCCTTGAAGGATATTGGCAAAGTTCAAGGGTTTCCTTCGTTGTTTTCCGTATCTAAGTTTAATATTGAAATCTCTTTGTCCTCTTAAAGTCTCTAAACTCGCTTTTTCATTTCCTTAAGGATACCACTTCATCTTTTTAACTCAAGATTTATAAAGGCTTTATTTTCTTCCTCTTCAATAGCTTCGATAAGGCAAAGTTCATATGCTCCAAGCTTGGCAAAAATTTAATCCTTATTATTATTCTTTTTAGCGATGTTTAATTTTATGTCTTTGGGGTATTTAAGCCTTTTAAAAAAAGAATTGGTAGCAGTATGCGTAGCGCCCTTAACATATCGAACCTCAAAGTCGAAAAGCCTAATTCAAGTAAGTTAGCGTGTAAGCATAGCGCTAAGGTAATCGTAAGCAACTCCATTCAATTGGGCCACCAGCATATTAACATCCATTTCCATAACAAAATGCACTTCAATAAGCCAAATTTTCAGCTTCTTCAAGATATGTAACATTCTTTTACACTCCCGCTTAGTAGCATTATAATTGCATTCCATCTTACTTTAGAAGCTACTCTCATAACAAGCAAGGTATAACTTCCCATTATCTTTGTCTCTTTAGGCTAAAAAGCCTCCCTAACCATCACCACTAAAATCCACTAAAACCACTATTTCTCCAGCATCTTCATTATAATCGATCCTATAAAAAACCGGGGCAAAGCATAAAATATCTTAAAGTTATTTCTTAGCTTTCCCTTAAATATTCGAATCCCAATAAAACTTGATTCCTTTCCAGGTAAGCAAGTAAAAGGGCTTTGCAATTAGCCGAAAGTCTTTAATCCAAATGCGAAAGTAAACTACTAGTTCGAAAAATCCCTTTACTTCTTTAACATTGCTTAGCTCAATCCAATTTTACACTTTAAGTAAGTAAGTAGCTAAGGGTTCCTATCTAGCAGAGTTTGTGACATAACTAACAATATTTATTTCATTCTGGCAAAACTGAGACTTGACCCTAATAGTAGTTCCAAATCGCTTTAATCGTTTAAGAGTCTTGTCGAAGTTAAAAATATGCTTCAAAACAAACCGCCGAATCCCAAGGTAAGCTTCTTATTATCCATAATTTATAAATAGCCCTTTTATATCAATATCGTCAAAAAAAAGCATTGCAATATCAGGGATAATATCTTTTAAGATCTTAGTAATTGTTCGTATAAATTGAGCCACCGAATTGGTACATCCTTAAGGAAATGTAATGTTCTTAACTAAGCCAATATTAGAAACCCAAAAGGCAGTCATATCCTAGCTAACTTGGTGTAAGATTTGTTAATTATATCCGGAATAAAGGTTTACTAAGCTTGCAATGTGACATCCAGCGAATTCCTTGAAAAACTCATCTACAAAAGGAGGTAAATTAGCGTTTCTTCAAGTTACCGCATTAAGTATTATTACCAAATTAATAAATCGATATTTGCCCGGCTTTTTCTTTTTAATTAAAAATTAAGCATTTCGGTATAATTCTTTTAAAAGTTCTAAAACTCCTTTGTTAAGGCAATCTTATACCATTTTCATAACTTCTAAAATTAATGCTTAAAGTAGCAGGAAATTTGGTGCTTGCCATACTTTATGCGAAATTATTTTTAAGACTACTAAAGAAGAAACATTTTTATGAAACCATTCACATTTAAGCTACTCAAAGGAAATAACACCTTCTCGATTAAACATCATCTCATCGAATAACACTCTTTTTTTCGGAAAAAGCATATCTCCTACATCAAGATTAGCAAGTCTTTCTGAAGTAAGTCGGGTTTTATGAGGAATTGCTAAAAATCAAAGTAAAAGTAAGTATTGGTATTTTCCAATTTGCTATTGCAAGGTATCTCAAGCCTTTGAACATTTATACCAATTATCCCTTCCCCCTGGAAAGTTACCAATCCCATCAGCTTTATTTATTAATTGCACTTTCTTAGCCTTCAACTTATATATCGTCTACATTTAACAAGTTTACTCGTTAGATCTAAAAGGGTTACCAAATTCTAAGTTCTCATAATTTATAGTAAAATCGAAAGTTAACTTTAAGTTCATTATTTAGCTACCTTCAAGTAAGGCCTCTAAATCCTTAAAATCGGTTGTCCAAATGCAAAATTCTTGTTATATATAAGATTAATGCAAGTATTCCTTTATCGAAATTTCCATTCTCAATTCAACAAAATCGTCTCCACCCCCTTCTTCAAAATGCTTAGCCTCAAGCAAGGAAGTGTAATCGTTAAAGCATTCAATTATACCAACAACACAACTTTAAATACTATCGATTACTCATTTTCCGATAACTTGTCTTCCCCCTTTAAAGTATAACTATCACTTTAACTCTTATTATACCAAATTCGACCAATTCTATCCTCACTTTTTATTGCAAAAATGTCTTTTACTTCATAAGTAACAAAATTAATCTGAATCATAAGATCTCGAACTAATCGATAATTCCAAAATTAAGCTAAAACTAATCCACCTTCTTCATCCAAAGGGTATCAGAAAAAAAATCTTGCCTTCCAAAAAAATAAAAAGCTTAAAATTATCTTAATACCTAAAATGTCTATAATATAAAACCAAGTGCAAACAATTAAATCTCCAACTATAATAATAATATTATCCGCATAACCAATAAAGCGAGATTTTATTCCAATGATAATTTTCAAAGCCATACTTTAACTTTTGGTAATCAATAAGCCTAATCGGATTGCCGTTTTCAATATAATATAACTAACTTCGACTCCACTATCAAAGATAACTCTCACGTTACTAATTTTAATGTTTTTAGGAATCGTAACCACTATTTTTGGTGTTAGTAAGTGGAAAGTTGCCGGTTAATTTCCTTCCATATTTAGCAAGCATACTTCGGCACCTTTAAATAAAGAAATTAACAAGTTGCTTTTAATAAGCACATTTCTCCATAACTAAGTAAGCCTTAAGTAATAGCACTTAATTATAACGACAAAGATCATTAAAAAAAATCCAATAGTAAGTACAATTCCAAATACTAACTAAAGCTAAAAACCTTTTATAAGTCTATCATAAGCTGCTAAAACTTCCATTCGCCACAACTTTTAGCGAATATAAAGCTTTAAAGCAAGGTCCGGCTTAAAGATGTTATAATAAATATTTGTTCGTTCAACTCAAATGCGGTACTTTTTGCTTTGCCCTAAAGGGATATCTTTCTTGTAATGCCATTTAGATTTCTTTTTGTTTGAAGTAAAGATAAGTTCGTTGTTTAAGGGGTAATCCCTTTGTGCGGCATTCTCGAATTCATAATTGTCGATACTCGAAGAAACCGAAATAATCGATAAAGGCCGTTCTGAAATAAAAACGTCTTCATCATCAAAATAACCCACACAAAGTAACTCCACCATAACGTTCTTTAACTATCTTTACATCTTTTAATTAATACTTTAAGTTCAAAAAGTAATTAACCTTGGCCTATCCAATAGCACATAGTATTCCCCTAAAGTGAGATTTCCCAGGAATTCTATTTATGCTAGTAATTTATCGATTACTACGTCCAGCCTATAATTTCCCCTATTCAAGACTTCTTACATTTTAGGATTTTGTAAAGAAACCTTCTAAATAAAAATCAGTAATTTTGAAAGTAAGCTTATCATGCTTACTGAATTTGAAGGCTTTAACATTGAAGGTTTCTTTGCTTCAAGGAGCAAGGTAATAGCTATTAACTTTTTAGTAATCCTTTTCGTGCCTCAAGCAAGGATTTCTAAAGGGGCTCTTTTAGTAAGTCCGGAAGCATCGATTTCCATTGGCTCAATCTCTTCTTCAGATACCCCTTCAAATCAAATAAAGCTCTTGATTTCTTTTCGAACCTTTAGCCTTCCATAAGAAGCCTAAACCTTAATTCGCTCTTGCAGGCTATTAAATGCCTTATAAAGTTCGGCCCATGCTAGTATTTTCCATGCTTTTGTTTTTATAAGCTTTATAAATATAGCCTCTAAATTACTATTATTTCCAATAACAAGGTTTTAAATTTTAATAATACTTTCCTCGCTACAATCCCTTTATTTAAGAATATCTAAATCGCTTTCAAGTTCCCAAGAAACTTTAATGCTCCTCATGTTACTTCCCAAGTTTGGAGCATACGAGCCTTCTCGAGCTAAGGCAGCTTCCTTCGATTGCTCTAGCATTTCTTATACTGCTTTCGCTTGTCTTTCAGAATTCATACTATTAACAATGTTGAATACTTGCTAAATAACATAATTTCAGCAACTTTTGCCATCGTTTGGAAACGACATAAAGTAAGCCTTTTCGCTTTCCTTAAATAATCTGATACAAATATAATTATTCTCATCAAACTTATAAATAATACCAAGGCCAACAAACTTCTTATAATTGTAACATTAATTCATATAATTATACCATGCTTGCCATCTTATGCTAAGTTTTTGCTTATTATTACATCATTTACATCCTCTTGTAACTAATTCCTTAAAGCGCTTGTACTTGTTATAAAACGTTTACCCGTATTGTATAATCGCTATATCTTAAGTAGCTTTATAAAGCTTTAGGCTATTGATCTCAGCTATAAGGTCCATATTCTAAGCTCTTTTGGCTATAGCGTGTAAAATACGTAGAGAGTCGAGTTCTTGAGTAATGATTTCCAATTCGTCTTTAGTGGCATTTTGAATCCCATCGACAAAACGCTGTAAGGTAAGCATTATCTTCTAGCCCGAGGCTTGAGCCGTAAGGAGCTCTCATTGCAGCCTTTTTTGTCGAAAAATTTCATTAATAACTTTCCCCAAGAAATTATCCCTGTAATTAACAAAATCAGCTCGATAATTAGGCTCTCCAGGTAATAGAATTCCAATGGCTATAGGGCTATTAAACATATTCCAGTGAACTCCACTTTTAAGATACCCTTTCGATGTAGCCATTCCTTGTTTTTCCAGAAGTTCGTTAAAGTCTCTCTCATTATTAACGTGAGTCTCTATATTATCGAAAACCTTATTAAAAGGCATAATGTCGTCTTGATCGAACTTTTTCCCAAGCTTTTAAGCCACTGCGATAGCTTTTTTTTGCAAGTGTTTTGGGAATGCAATAATAAATTTCAGCGTTATTATTTTTTCTGTAAGATTTCCCTTTTGCTTGCAATTGTACGCCACTTCTTGAAATAACCTTAAAAAGTGTTAAAGTTATGCCTAAATGTAAGTGCCGGTTTAGTCTTGAACTTCCCTAAAATCTTAAATAATTGAATCAAAGTAAGTTACCGTATAAAAACGATAATAAAAATCTTAGCCTTGATATTCCTTGCAAGTCGCTAAACAAAAATCTAAGTAAGATAGCTGCTAGTAATAATTAACTCGTTCCAAGTTCCACGCTACCGAAAGAAATAAGTAATTTAAAATCTATTACTTTTTTTTTTAATCTCCAATAATATCATGTGTTGTAAATATCCTATCGATCATTTTAAGGAATACCATAATTTCAGCTTTATTAAATGTAAGGGCTTCAGCGATTCCAAGGGTAAGCATAAGTTGACTTAGGTGTACTTGAAGCTTATGAATATCGGAAGTGTTAATATAATGTAATTTCTTAAAAGATCCAGCTCCTTCAAAACCACCATCTGAAGCTAAAGAAATAACTTTTCCCTTGCCTTTTCCAATGCTTCTTTCAGTGCTATCAATAAAGTAAAATCTAATTCTAAAGCCGGATTGCTCAAAAAAGTTGCTATTCTCTTTTAAAAAAAAAAAAAGCTTTAAAGACTTTGAAAGCTCCAGCCTAACAGCTAAGCATTCCACCAGGAAACATGCTAGCTGTAAAAGCTTAATAGCTCCCTTCTTTAAGAAATCCACTTTTAATATCTTGCGTTGCTATTTTGTAAGAAGATTTAATGATCTTGAAATGTAAAGATTCAGTAAAAGTTAGTGATCAAAATATAAAAAATTGATTGAAAATATTATGCATATGCAAACAAAGGAAAAATAACAATGAAAAAAAAAACATTCTCCAAATTCCCAAATACCTTCAGCGCTAGAGGCTCCCGATAACGCTATAGCTATTGGAAGCGCCCAGGCTTCTGATACCCGAACTCCCTCCCCCAAATACTCCGCTTACAAAACTGATAAGCTAAAAACAAACATTAGATAAGACTATTAATATAAAAAGCTGATTCAAATTACTAAGCAACAAAAATCAAACAATATAACGCAAATAAAACATCAAAACAAGTACTAAAGGGATTCAAGTATAGCGAACTTGTTAAAAAAAAAAAAATACACAAAACGCGCAAAACAGATACCCTTATACCAAAGGCACTCGCCTCCTTCTAGCTTTATCTCCAAAGGTTTACTTATCCCGATAGCTAGCGCTTAATCACCTTATGCTTATAAGGTTCATCAGCTAGCCAAAGATATTACCAAGAAGCTTAAAACCGGAAGGAAGAAGATGCGTTTTAATAATACAAAGCGCTAAGTCAAAACCGCTAAAAGCAAAAGCTCAGATCTCCCAATATCTCGGAAATTCCCTTGATACAAATAGGGATTACCTTGATCTATTAACAAGCTTGTCTTCTACCTCTCGAACAATCACACCCCACCGCATTTATTTTTTATATTAAAAATTGCGAGATAACCAAGTAAATAGCTCCCTCAATTCATACAGTTATCGTTCCTCAAACCTTACACATATTCTATTAGCATAAGACTCGTATCATTCAATTATACCTAATTTTTCCCTTATAAAGAACTTGTCCCTACATAAGTCACCATAAATATGTAAAGAGGCAAATCCCAAGCAACCACACAACAAAAGAAGAAGCACTCAAGGCATAAAGGTAAACTTGATATAAAAGAACGGTTTGATCAAATCGAGAAATAAGATAAATCTAAATAACGGGATTTATCATTTTAAGAGTGGAAAAAAGAATGTATTAGATAGAAAAATTATCGTCAGTTGTAAGATAAGTGTTAAAAGGAATGGAAGGAAAGTTGGCTCTTATACCGAAGCAGGCTCGGCAAAGCCGCATCCGATAACGTGACATCCAACCACCAAAATCAAGTGGCCCTGCCACAATATGACCACCAGGCGGAATTTGCAGAGCGTTGTCCACTTCAAAGACCATGGGAGCTTTCCTGCTCTGTTGCTCTCCAGCTTCGTGCGAGCAACGTGCTTCCTGCTCGTTCGTATTCCATACTGCACTTCTATAATTCTGCAGCGCATCACTGGGACATCTTGAAGTGTCTTCATCTTCGTGCTTGGGAGGTTGAGACTTCATGTTCTGCTTTCATCATAGCTGTCATGTGATTTGATGTCATGTAGGTCTTGCTCTTCCACCTTGATGTTGTGCTCATGGCCTAACTTAAATATAGATCAAGGTCCATCCTTCAAGAGATGGACCAACATCTCTCCATCCGTGACCAAGCTTACACAAGTGATGAGTGCTGGATGAGTTCATGATGTGTAAAGCTCACCTGTTCTTTCATACCTTGAACTTGGCCTGACCCTGTACCAGATCAACGCGTCCCACCATTATGCTCTCCAGCTTCTATCCAAGCTTCACCATCAAGCTTCAACCTCAAGCTCGTATGAGTCATAAATTGAAGATGACTTCATGTCATGTAAATCCTTCCTCTTCCTCTTACCTTGGGCTGTGTCTAACACTCTCAAAGTCCACCACGTCTCTCTCAACAAGTGCTCCGTATCTAGACTCCGAGTCTCAGAAGCAATGCTTTTCTGGTAAGTTGTGAGCATGCCTCTACCTTGATAGCTCTGTTCATTCACTGGCAACATCTAAGGACAGAGTGCCTTCACCGGAGGCATCCCTTCTGTCACCTGACCAGTGCTCGTTCGTCTCAAGTTCAGATGAAACATCCACTCACAACGCCATAGCCACTTTGCAACAATCATCCTCTACGACATCAAGTTGGCAATGGTCTTCGAATCAGGATTGAATGGTCAATGTACCCACCCACAACTATTCCCTTCCCACATCATTACACTAACTTCTCGCAGTCTCTTTTTGCCTCATGCCAGCCATGCACATCCACCCACCTCGCTTAGCTCATCCTCAAAGTCAATATCCGACTCCGAGTTTTCTGTCAGCACCCACACCATCACACTCTGGAATTCTTGACATCTTTCAAGCCTTGGTCATGATCAAATGAGGGGCTGGCCACCCCTTGTCCAATTGTGACTGAGGCGAGAATGATGGATAGAAGGAAGGAGCCGGGATCAAGAGAATCACAGGTGCTTGAATTAGCCATCTTCGCACTTCGTCATCTTCTCTCAGCATGCTTCTCAGTCAAAGAGAGTACGCATCGCTTCTACATCATTCTCCACGGCACGCATTGACTGCCCACTGTCACTGAGCCCAGAAGTCAGACTGCCCTTCATCACATGTGGAACTTGACATTCAGAGTGCCGATGCCTGCCATCACAACATGTAGTCCGCGCCAACATACAAACAAACATTCATCTATGCACCACATCGAACAATTTGGGATGTGGTCATGGATTGAGCGCTGCACAACTCCATCACACAGCAGGTGCCGCAACTTCCATGTAGGCGATACCCCCAAGCCAGGACTTACTCAGGCGGCGCTCTCTGGCAACTTCGTGGGAAGTCGTGCTTCAAGGCTGTGCCTCTAGATGTGCACTCACTTCCCTGTTCGATCTTTCTCTTGTTGTTTGTTTGGTAAGTTCCCGGCTCCACCATCCCCTCCCAACATTTCATTTGCCCAAGTACTTGCTGACCCCGCATCCAGATACAAGGTCGTACTTCCATGCTTTGAGACAGGGATTTGGTGTTTTTGGCGCGTCTTCGGGCGCTTCAGGCGGACGTGTGCGTGTGGTTGGGGGTGCTGGCACCAGGTGAGTGAGGTCGGAACTTCAACCATTTGCTGACGGACGAGGTTTTCTCTCCAAGAGTTAGGGAGTCATCTGAAGCCTAGCTTTGATCGAAGATGAGGGGCAAGAAGGTCTGTTAGAGTCCCTAGTTGCGATCCGGGGTCCCGCGAGCAGGTCTGGGCAACTCTACGGAAAGCACTTGTAGGACCCTACTTGTTGTGGAACGTATCGGGGTTCGTGAAGCACAGGTACTATTCAAGGTCCTTGGGAAATACAAATTTGCGATCAGGATTGAAAGGGTAAGTCTTCTCGCCCAAAATCTTACTGGAGAAGAATAGAGCTAATTGGAAAAGATCTTAAGGGTTTACGCCCGGAGCGCAGAGGTGCCCCAAATGGCCTCTGTGTCTCGGTCCGCTGTGTTCTTTCTTGGGGCTTCTTTCCCGAGGACCAGACCTTGTCTAAACCTGTGTGGATCGGATACTTCGCCTGCTCGTGCGGACACGGTGACTGCGACGGATGTTTCAGCTTCCAGACATCCATTTGGAGGAGTGCTCCCAACATGCTTTCTTTACTGGCCACTTCAACTCGGAGCCCTTGGTAGATGTACTTCCTAGAAGAGTCTTCTTGGGTGGCGTTGGGGGCAACCAGGACTGGGCGTAGGGGTACCAATCTTCTTCTTGGTAGGCTGGTGCATTCTTGTGTTTCTAGGGGTTCATTCTGCACTTTGTCAACTCGGAGCTCAGAAGTAATCAATGACTTCTCGGGTGGCGTTGTGGGTGCAGTTGAGCCTGGGGAGGAGACACAGAGGTGTTACTTCGATCATTGCGAAAGCGTACGATGGCATCTTCGCGCCATGTCCACTTCCGCTCATGAGACTTTGTCTCAACGGCTTGACTCTGAGCGTGTTGGTACTGATGAAGCACTTCGGTGTGGAGGTACAACACTGAGGACGCAATCTTCTCTTCGGAGTTGGTTGTCGAGGTAGATGGACTTGGCAGAACTTGACGCTGATGGGTTGTTCGGGCTGGACGCAGTCGCTGAGGCCCTGACACCGATAGGGAAGAGGCCCTTTCTGGCGGCGAGATTTCCCCTTCCTGACGCATTTGGTTGTTGATCCTTCCGACCGATCCTGGTGTCCAGCGGTGTTGGTGTTGTGGTGCTGGTGTTGTTTTGTATTGCTGCCTTCGTGGTTAACACTGGTGATTAGTACCGGTTGGCGAGCAAGATGTGCGGTTCTGGGTTACAGTTTGGTGGATATGATTGATCTTAGCTCTAGGAAACGACCTGTACAAATGGACAACATCATGGACAGTCTATTCCTTCATGGCCAGTGAAACTTTCGCTTTTTGGTTTGGTGAACTTGCTTTCCCACAGAATTATAAGCTCACTGAGCACCTCGTGAGTTCACGCCTTATCAAGAGATCTACTAACCTCTATTCAGTAATCCGGAATACATCATCATGCACACCATTTGCCACCACAATCGACTTGTACAGGGTGGCCATTGGAATCTCGGAGATTTTAAGCCTTGGGCCACACGGACTGATGATCTCGTGTGCCGATACGCTGCAGCAACGTCTCGTATCATGGTCCTATCGCCAATAAATCGACAAGAAACCCCCGAGAATGGGTACCAAACAGTCTGATTGGTGGCTTTTACCGTTCCTTGCGTTGATGTCCATACAGTGGCCCGCAATGTCGATGACAGCTGCGCCTCATTTTAGGCGGCATTGCGGCTTGCAACCTTTTTCTGACTTCATCTGTACAGTTTCATCGATTTACGGAAACTCGATACATCCTCTTCCTACATGGCACTCCTCGCAACGATAATCAGATACTCAAGACAGAGCTGTTACAAAATGAAGGAAATTACTCTTACAGCATTGGGACAGACAAGAAGCAATTCTTTGAGAAACGGGTTTTGAGGCTTACAACGCTGCAAGTCAAGGTGACCCTTTCGGGACAGCGTTCCTTCAACAAATAAGCCAAGAAGCGCGACTGAACAAACTTCATCTCATCCTTAGTCCTCAAGGTTCAAATTTCAGAATCGATAACCAAAGGTTGCTCGCCAGAAGGCAATAACTTGCCGAAAATGTCTTGGCAGCGACAGGGACAGCCGAGTACGCGGCCGTATCAACAAGAGAACCGTCTCTCAGATAACGCAATACATATAATCGAAATTCATGTGGCGAATACTCAGGCGATAACATGACAGCGCTGTTGGTGGCTAACGAAGACACGGAGAAAAGCGCCTCAAAAATACGAGGTGATTAGGTAACGAGTTACCAATTCTAGAGGCTGCTTCAATGAAACGAAGAAACGAATGCTCTCAACAAATAAATCAGGATCAGAAGAAAAATAACATGAGATGCTATAGAGCATAATCTTGATACGACAAATAGCTTAGCCCATATGAATCAGCGCCCGGAAACGAGACGAGGAGCCTAGCAATGCAAACCCCAAATGCAATGCACCAAAACGGTGGCAAGGTTACCAAAAAATGTCCAGGCATCCTCAATGAGTTGCAAGATTGAGTAAACAATGACTTAGAAGAACAATCAGGGGACGACACATATTTCAAGATGAAGTACCACAGGGGTTAAGTTCAAGAGAGTGGTGCTCTGCCTCGTGTCCACCTCACGAAGCGGGCAGGCCCCACCGAACTTGGAACGGCCGGCCTGGAAAGTGGTCTGTGGCAAACAAAATACCAGTAGAAGTCTCTGCTCATACTTTTGCGCCAGATCAGGATATCTCTCGACCTAGCTGAAGGGGAGCCGCTTCTCCTTCAACGGTACAGCAACGATATTAGGACATTGTCAAAGCCCGACTTTTGTCCTTTGTTGACTCGCGAGAAGAAATTCTAGGGGTATGATTGCTCATTGTATCAATCCTTGATGATAAGATCTTCTTTTACGAGTTATTACTTGTGTTTCGACGAGTTGTCCTGGTACGGAAGCCCGTTGCCCAATTCTGCCATTCAATGACCTGGCCAAGCACCACTCAGCAGAGCAGCCGAATACTGAGCCAACTAATGCTGTTGCGTAGCAAATATATAGTGGTGGTTGAGACCTTCTCAAATATCCCTTTGTAGTCTGGACATGCTTAAGCCCTTCCTTTCCCTAGGTCTTCGATGCTTACGAAGGGGGTGTTCGAGGTGTTGTCTAGTCGAAGTCGCTGGGTCGAAGTCGATCCGTGGAGCGAGATAACAGCTGATGTTGTTAGGACTTCGTCAATGCTCTGGAATTGCCCATCCCTGTTTGAAAGATGATTAGAAGAGAAACTTACCCCTGAGATCAATTGAAGGCAATTACACTGTGGCGAAGGACACGCCGTGGAGAATCTGCAGACGGCTTTCGAAGGAGGCTGATCGTAAATGACATAGACAAGCGCTTCGCAGAGGTTCATCGTGACAGACGCTATCTATAGACCTGTAATGAAGTTTTGCACGATTTTGTCCCAGCTTTTGGGCTCATTGGCTCTGGCTCTGGGGAAAGGTGCACTAGCAAGTACCCAGAAAATTCCCGCCCCTGAAACACTTCCTCACATCACACAGCTGGACAATGGCAGGATGCTCCTTCCCATTTAAGCATTATCGCGGGCGCGAATATGGAATCAGTCTCTTGATTACTTAACCTCTGAACAAATAGGACGGGCAATTTAGCTCTGCTGATTAGCCATTGCCACGGCTGTGGTAAAACCCAGCTGCTTTCTTGGCGTCGTATCTCATGTGCTGAGCCTGAAGGGGATATTGCCTGTTTGAGTTGTACTTTTCCTGACGGGCAAAGAGTCGGTCATCAGGATGCTCTGTTAAGTTCTTTTTGTGTGGCGGTGTCACAGGGGTCAAACAAGGACGACAACGAGGATAAAAATATTCTCATTGGCTTCCAGGAAGATTCAAATGCTGATATGTAATCAAGACTACAATGAAGAGAATCTTACTCTCAGGCGACTGGGCCAGTCTTCTCCTCCACACTTGACGCGTCTACGTGTACTGAAATTATGTATCCACACTTCTGTGTAACCATTTGCGCCTTTGCAATCCTCCAGTATCACCCGGGAATCGACACTGCGCCTCCTGTCTCCCTACAGGGGCAAATAAATAGACCACCGGCCCAGCCGGGCCACACTCTGAAAGATTTAACGACTCTCGAGTCGTTAGGCATATTTTGACAGCATGAGTCGGAGTGCTGCTCGGTTATTTCCCGACATCAGAAGGTCGGGGTCAAGTACTGTCTGCCGTAGGTGTACAGCTCGGTACGCAGTGATGTCCTAGCGACAGACAGAGCCATCGTGTCCCATGGGTTCTGAGGTTGTACGAAAGTAGCCTATTCTCAATCCACGGGCGCTTCAACTGAAACCCTACTCGACCGCATACAAACAAAGTATTGTCAAGTTGGCGATTCCTTTCTAGTTCCCAAAGTGCATTTTGCGGCTTCAGCAGACTCGCAGAAGCCCAGCTCGCTGATTTCAAAGCAACGAGATTCTGCTCCGCCACACCTTTCAGCTCACTCGCCGAATCACAGTGGCATTATTATTTGCCTCTAGATCTATCTTTTACACACAATGAATGCAACTCAAAGGGTCTATGCTGGACAATATTGCAGAATCCGGGGAAGCCTTCCCCAAGCCTCGGCAATATACTTTCGGAGAAAACGTGGCGATGATATTTGGAAGCGATTTCTCCACCTAGTCCTGCTATCAGATCTTTATGCTAACCCCAGATATGCGTAGCACCCATGTATCTGGTCGTCGGAAACGTCTAGAGTGATATCGAGGTGCCCTCAAGCGACTGAGTTCTTGCCACCAACTTCGCCAGACTCGTCGTCAATACCTTCATCTGGTTCGACACTTACTGTCGCTGACAGAGCAGCAGGTGGCAGGCGGATGTATATCTACTGGTAGCAGAGTTTCGTTGGTGGAAACACATGTTTCCCTCCAGCTCGGCGTGCTCTCTTCGTCTCAGTACTGTTCTCGGAAGTTGCTTGTCGTAATAAAGCAGCCGCCGTAAATTCGCCTCGTGTGCCGATATATCCCTTTCTGGCTTCTGGAGTTAGTCTCCACTGGAGTTTGAGGTGTCGGTGTTGGAAACCTAATCAATTAGGATGGTCCAGGCTCTGGATTATAGCCATCCCTGGACATACTCACAGGCATCTGGCAGGCATTCGATAGGCATTTGGTAGGCAAGTGTCACTACTTTGTTTGCCTTCGGAAACATACAAGCAGAACACTGGCAAGCAACAACTTTGAAATCCCGTGGACTCTTGATATGATTCCACTGGTCCGACAAAGAAGGACATTCTTTCTTGAAGTTAAGAAAACCAGCTTGAGGTGCCGGTTCTGGATGCCGCAATGTTCAAATTCAGATCCAAACTAAAATTCCAAAATAGAGTTTCAGGCATGCCCGGCATTTGGTGACCCTGCAGCACATCTGAGGCGTGCATGAGGAGATAAAGATGCTGTACTGGATGCACCAAGGCTTAGAAGGCGCCTCGCGGTGCCTTTCTGTTACCAACAGAATCTTGGCAGTCATACGAAGAAGCAATTCCCCGGAACTCGGTGATAGTGCCACCAAAATCCTCCGTTCTTGGCCTTCTCAGAGTCGATGTATCAAAACATAGGTGTACTTGAAGACCGATCATCCGACAGAAGGGTCTTGGACACGGTCTACTTTCAAAAAAGAATCAAGCGTGAACATTTGACCCCTGAATAGGAACGGACCGGTGTACCGGATTTGTCGATACCAGAGCGACCCCAGTACCAGGCGAATGCACGGGGATTATTCATCCCCAGATGTCTGGTCAGTGCATGGGCTGGATATTGGCGAGCATGACGACGTCTATCAAGAATCAGTTCATACTCTACTGACCCCAGTGCGGCAAATGAGGCGTGATTGAGCGAGGCACTTACCGGATGCAGCGTGAAGGTTTCGAGCAGGATTTGTCACAATCCTCCTGGCGCCGCTTACGCTGCAGACAGGACTTGGGATGATTCGGGCATGACTTGAACTTTATTAATATGTTTCATGCAATATGCTCTTCTGCGTTGAGGGTATTTTCAGTCTTTCTGAATCACTTTGTCAGATGTATGTGTTGGTTGGTAAGATTTTAGCTAAAAGGCCGTCCACTACAGTCAGCTGCATCGAGCAGCAGCGGCAACGGCCGAGGAGACAACCATCTTGCTGGCTGCATACTGGGACACAAATTCAAATTAGCGACTCACAGCTCGCGAATCGTCGATCTCCCAGCCCAGCTGTCGCTCTATAGCAATTCGCCCACCCCGTTTTTGGGCGCCTGTATTCCTGCCACGGCCGTACAACCTTGACCCTTCCACGAATGTGCACCCGCCGCCACTGGGAGGAAATGGGGATGGATTCGGGGTCTTGGATAATGCTCTAACTTGCCACAGTGTGGATACTGTCTTGCGTGTGGTCGCGTGAAATAACCACTTCTTGTGGAGGCCATGCAAGCTGAAATAGTCTTGGATATCTTAAGGAGGCCATTTCGCAAATAAAAGTTCTGCATCGTCAAAACCTTATTGCTTCCACCATAGCAGCTTCACTGTTGCAAAGATTTATTTGTCAAAGCAGTCACTCGACCATTCCATTTTTCTGATGGTATAGCTGCAGAAAGTAGACGATGTCTCCAGTTCGAATCCCCTATCGCCCTGCCAGCGTCCTTCCAGTTGGCATCCCACCACTCAACCTATTCAGAATGTGGGCGCACTCACCGTCGACTTTACCCCACGCAATTTCTCTTGGAACAGCTTGTTTCAGAGATACTTCTCTTTCACCTTACCAACGAGAACTGGTGTGCTTACTGAATGCGCAACGCCTATGTTGTGAATACCAATGCAAACAGCACATTCAGATTGCAAGGACAACCGGGGTATCAGATGCTCAGATCGAAGCGCTCAGTGCTGGAGACATTACGTCGGATGTGTGGTCAAATCAGGAGAAGGCTTTGTTGGCATTTGTTGATGAGGTTATTGCCGGGCCGGAGGTTAGCGACTTGGTTTTCGACAATGCAAGAAGATGCTTTAGCGACCAAACGCTTGTGGAGGTCGTCACTATGCAGGTAAGCAGTATCCACATGATGGTGTGTTGGACTCACTGAAAACTTAGGGGTTCTATTACAGTCTAGCGAGAATCGCGACGGTGTTCCGGGTGGATCTTGAGCATTCTAGAGGTGAAGCTCAAAGGCCACAGGACCTAAGGAATGGTCAAGGGAGCTAAAGCGATGGAAATGTGGACCATGGGCTCTGGATTTGTCTTGCTTAGAAGACTTGATGATGCCGGCGTTCTGGTTGATGGGTATACGGGAATTGGGATCAGGCATGGGTTAAGTGCTGACATTATGGTACTCCGACTTTGGGAAAATGGTTTGTGGTAGCACGAGAATGCAAAGTCGTGGTGACTGTTTGGAATCTGAAGGTGCAGATAGTTGCTGATTGGGGTCTTGGCTGGGATTTAGGAGATGATCTTATACGGGTAGACTAATCATGATCTGCCATCAAGCCCTCTGTTTCATGAAGTTCGGTTCCCGCCTGCGATGCAGAATCCTGTGCTAGGTGTTGCTTGAGGGCCCCAGCAGTCCTCGCAGCATCATCCCGTCCCTTGTCTGCATCGACCATCAGTACAAGCGGCGCTGGCAACGCAATGAGGATCGCGAGAAAGAAAAATGCTGGTCTAATCTGGCCTGTTGCATCGACAATGACTCCAACGACGGCAGGGCCGACAGCTGAGCTCCCCTTATCTGTTATAGCGTATAATGCATAGAAAGCAGCCTCACTTCCAGGCGGAATCAATAGACCGAAGAACGACCTGCAATAGGAAGAAAGGCCTCCCATGACGAAACCATGGATGAAGCCTATACGAGATTGATTAGAATATTCATTTGGAGGATTGGGTGGAGGCACTCACCAAGGGGGTAAATCTCCCACGATTTTTGGAGTCCACCAACGCCCCAGGATTTTACAAACGGGACATAGCCTAGAAGGCCATACAGGGGTATGATTTCCATCAAGGCGATGCAAGCGACGATGGTTCTATTGGTCTTTAGTTTGAAGCGGCGGGATATGATCGGCCAAGTAAAAGCACCACATATCCCAGATGAGGTGGCGGTTATTGACAGAAGTGCAATTGCAACGGTTCCCATCTTCAGTTCTGTGCGAGCGAAGAGTATTGCGGTCCCTGATACTGTCGCAATCGCGTCGGAGAGTAGGAACCTGAAGTGGAACTGGTGAGTCTTGGCCACCCGAAACATGCAAGAAAGGGAATGCCTCATTTGACAACCAATGGGTCGGAGCGGCAGGGGAGACCAGCTTACCACGCGATTAAAAAGATGACCATCTGTCTTAGCTCCACAGCCACCTTAATGGTATTCCATACAGACCCCCAAGCAAAGGCAATGTATGCCACACATGTTCTCCAGGTATTGCTGCTCGAGATCGTTTGGAGAGGTGGACCAGGACGGTCCCGAAGCCAGATCGACGCGGGAAGGGTGAAGCCTAGCCACCAACACCCAACCATGAACAGGACTAGACGAAGAGGTATAGTTGACGACACTGATAGCTTTGACAAGCCAAAAAGCAACAGTATACTAAGAACTTGCACAAAGACAGCTGCGGCATACCCAATTCCAACTCCTTTGGAAGAAATCTTCGTGGAGAGTTTGAGAGCTGTAGAATCCGTTTGTGCAGACCAGTGTGTGTGGTTACTGTCTCCGCTCTCATCTATACCTGATGACTCCCTAAGGCGGATGCCTGGAGACGTTGGACCCGATACATCGTCAGGACGACCTCCAAGGCCGCCGTTCACATCAGGGTGGTTTGCTGCAAGAAGCGGCAAAAAGGAGTTCAAAATGACAAAGGAGGAACCGAGACATGTTACTCCGACCACAGCAAGGACAGAGCCTACGAGAAAAATTTCAGGGACAACGAATATAAAGAGGGCTGAAGAAATTCCACCTGCCACTCCGAAGCCAACGAGGAACTTCTTCCGGTAACGCTCTGACGACAGTGAGAAGTGGCTTCCGGTGAGCAAGGACAACTAACCATGGTCTGCAACAGCGCTGAAAGATACGAGTGCCAGAGCCTGAACAAAGACAGCTAGAGAGAACGTGTACAGTGCAAATGACGCGGTGGTCATGTTCCCGAGGGCAGGTATCACACATTGTTGATTGGTGTCTGTCTCAGTCTCGGATACAGCGGCCCTGACGAGCAATCCAGCCACAGAAGCCGCTCGATTCCCGCTGTTCGGTTTGACCACACATGGTGTAGTGTTGTCTGACCACAACACTCCCCCCTCCCTAGCTAATTGCTCCAAAGCCACCGGAAGGAAAGATCCTGCCAAGCCGTCAGATGCGAAATTTACATGGTCGCAAAGACCTTACCAACTCCACACACGGCAAATACTTCTGCGGCAAGTCCATAGGCGTAGAAGCCCTTCAGCTCCTGTGAGGTTGTGGGTGAGACATCTTCTCCATCATATCTTGGAGCTCGCCGTCTTGAAGAACCTTGTTCCATGGAGATGGCTTGGCTAGAGAAAACGAGGAAAATAAAAACACGGAGTATGTCCACGCAGCTGATAAGAGTTTACGATATGACTGTATCGTCCTTCGTGTAAGAAATCTCGAGAAAGTAGCGTCAAACATTACTAAGGACTTCGGAAAGCCGGCAGTCTCTCTGCAGTTGATGACATCACTCGGATGCTCTTGAAGAGAAATTGAAGCTTTCAGCTTTGCATACAAATCAATCGAAGTGACATCGAGCTTCAAATTGAAGCTCCTTGTGGGAATATAAGAGCGTGTTCTGGTAAGCCCGTGATGCAGGTACCTGGAGGTTTTGTGTGGTGCGAAAGACGCCACAGACGGGAGAGCGACAAGGCGGCACATGCCGGCAGAATCGCTCAGAGAGGGTAAGCGACATCTACTTCAGCCTCGGGAACTTCTTAATCGCAACTTCATTCCTTCCACACCACAGCACACAATGGCGTCAACTGCGTATTGAGCTTTGTTGAGAACACGGGCTAATTATATTGCGTCTGACGACCTTATGGATCCATACGGAAGATACTTTGCATTCCTGGGAGCCGGATCAACGCCTCACGAAGTATTCTCGAAATTCAGGACAAGGGAGCAGTCAATGGATGACCTACGAGCGAACGGGAACCCGGCACAAATGGTAGGGGGACATCATACAGACTTTCAGTACGGGAAGGATGCGTAAATGGCTGGCATATCATCTTGTGGCCGCACGCCTGTAAGATTCTGTCGTGGCTACGCGGGACGAGTTCCGTTCAAACAAACACCTGAGTATACGAGATACTCAATGTCCAGGCTCGTTATACCCGCATACAGTCCGGCTGAGCTCGCACAATGTGGACTTGTGGCTTGCCCAGACCGTACTCGTACTCCAGGAGAGGTTGCTGAACCTTTCTCCTCTTTGGGACATACCTGAGCAGCTGTTGTTGAGTTGGCACACAACAGATATCAACAAAATTCCGGACTTGCTGACTAAGTAAGCCTTGAGTAGCGGAGACTGCCACGATCTCGGAGAAATAGGCTACGTTGATGCTGGACTGCAGCAAATGTATTCGATAAGGCTATGGATACGATACAAGATGTCGATACTCCAACGCCATCGAAGCTTGCAGGACGCGTCATTTCTTTCGCCTTGGCAGTTTTCGTAACCTCATTTCGGCTGTACTGCTGAGTAACGAAGATGGTGACTGCTTAGGGAAGGTAACTCCGGTGATACACCGAGAACGGACTTTATTATTCGAATTGCCTCATATTTTATATGGGGAGTCGGTAGCATTGTCCGCTCGTCTGGTTGAGAAATGATAGGGCCGAGCTCTTTCTTTCACCGGCAGCATGAATGCGCTGGTCGATGCTGCGATCAGCGCTTCAATGGTCCATATGGCCAGGAACCGGGAAAAAGGTGGCCATTGACGAGATGCCCAGACCGCATGCCCTTGAAAGAAGGTATTTAGAAGGGCTTGTGACATATAGTTTGGGCTTGTGAAACCTACTCTGGATTCACAGAGCTCCTGCCTCGCCCGAGCCTTGCGCCCCCAGCGAAAGCCAATCTGCTCGGAAAGGTCTACTGTTTCTACCATGCAAGCCCGGACTTCCCCCATGGTTGGTGCTGAGACGTTGCCTCACAATCATTCAAATTTGGAAACCAAACCTGACCGAGACGTTGCCAAGGGCTTTAAGGTCGTCCATAGTTGTCAAAAGCGAGTGGGAACTTCGCCAGATGCATACGCTGTTAAGTAACTAGCCTTTGGGTTCTCTCCATTGACCAATTTAGGCTGGCGTCCATACAATTGAAGCGAAGAACACCGCCTTCTTCGATAGTTCCTTGTCATTCAAGTTCATTTGGAATCCGATCTCTTTTCCCTGCATGTACAAGCCTTCCTTCCCCATTGACGTTACTTCGTCTCCTACAGTTCTTCCTGTCCGCTCATCGCCTCAGCCGCCACTGCCTTCCTCTTCCCACTCTTCGTCTTCACAAAATGAAACTTCTCCTGTCTTCCCCAAACCCACTCCCACCCCTTCTCACCACTAACCCAATACACGTCCTCCTCTTGATAAAACATCATTGTCGCATTCCTTTCCGGCACAAAATGCTCCACGCTCAACTCAATACTATAATACGTCCTATTCAACAACGGCAAATCACCCAGAACCGGAACCCCATCCTGCAAATTCGTCATACCGATCAAAGTTCCGGCTGAGTGTCCCCAGTCACCGATAGGATGGCAGTATATCTTGCCTTCGAAGCCTTCGCTGTGCATTTGGTCGAGACTGGCGCGAAGGATGTCGTTACCTGATGTGCCGACTTTCATGTTTGAGATGACGATGTCTTGGAGGCGGTTGGCTTTGGCGAGACCGGCTTTGAGGCCGGAGGGGATGGAGGACTCGTCTTCGTCGGGGTAGAGGACGTAGGCGAGATGTTGGGTGTCTGTGTTGAGACCGAGAGCTGTTACGCCGAAGTCGACGTGGAGCACTGTACTTGTTAGCGTTTCTTGAACGGGGAAAGAATGATGTAAGGTGCTGGAGAGTGTGAGGTGGGAAGGTTACATACTGTCGCCATATTGGATGATATCCCGTTTCCTGCTCACGAGAGGCTCTTGGATCGCATCGGGAGGGCCGAAGATCGGCTCGACACCAACGATATTCACATCAGGCTGGAACCAAGTGGTGTAATTCTGCTCCTGGATCTTTGATCGCAACCACCATTCGACATCCTATCGGGACACAGTCAGCATTCCATCACACCCGAATTACACCCGTTCCGCTTTCTCAAAATAGCCGAACCACCCGAAATCACCAAGTCAAAGAAAACATACCTCCGTACTCGACACTCCCGGCTCAATAATCCTCTCACTAAACGCCTCCGTTATCATCGCCCAAGCAGTCTCCTGCAATCTGCGATACCACTCCAACCTCCCCTTAACCATCGTCCCAATATACTCCACTGCCACCATCGGCCTCTCCACAAACCTGTCTGTCCATTTTCTATCTAGATTTTGATACAACCCACGGAGTTCGCCAACATGCAGACCGCTGCTGAACGTGATGTTCGGGTGCGTGTTGATTGCGATGCTTTTAGGGTTTTGAGAAGAGAGGACGTGGGTGATGGATGTGTAGACTTCGGGCGTGTTGTCGATCCTAGTGGGGTCAATGTGATGTTTGGAAGAATAGTGACACCAGCAAAGTAGCGATGGCAAAGAAAGCGAGGCATAATCAGAGCACTCAGACTAGTGTAGCGAGACTGATCTCAAGGGGCCCAAGAGAAGAGTGATTTGGGAACATACCATGTATATGCAGACGGTGTTCCTTCTTTGGGATTTGCGATGTAGAGACTTATGGTGCGGCGGCGAGCGGAGAATTGCGTTGCGGATTTGAGGGACCAGAAGGCTGTGTCTTCGGCGTATTCGCGTTGGGTTATCTATCAAGATTATCCATCAGTAGGTATCTGTCGTCTTTTCATTGTGAGGAAATGTCGGGCAATGGAGAGATAGATCCATGCAAGTCTCACTCAAATGTTCGTACATCATTGTGTGGACCAACCAAAAAAAAAAAAAAAAAAAAAGTGAAAAAGAGAGTATTGAAGAGTACGACACCAAAT
Organism: Cadophora malorum; assembly: GCA_017365405.1. Lineage (NCBI taxonomy): Eukaryota > Fungi > Ascomycota > Leotiomycetes > Helotiales > Ploettnerulaceae > Cadophora > Cadophora malorum. The sequence goes on along the minus strand of JAFJYH010000118.1, from coordinate 37,182 downwards.
GTGACACATCCTACTTCACTTCACACTTTACCAACCAACCCAGCCAGATACATATCTTATCTCATCACAAACGCGAAACTAAAAATTTCACGCATTCAAGCTCTCTCCTCCTTCTCCAAATTATCCCATCGCCCTCTCTCCTACTCATCCCCAAATTTCCTCTCACCCTCATCAAGAAACACCCTCAGGTTACGTAGAAATGAAAATAACCTACAAGCCAAGCATCAACACCCCACCTCCTCAAAATATTCGGTATATTCTCCACCCGCTCATCCCTCCATTTATCTTGAATCTTCGCGCTCTCACGCAGAGATGGGAGGGTTTGGTATTGTGCTTCTCTTGATGGGCTTGATGAGGCCTGGGTAGCGATGGCGAGAGTGGGGTTGATGAGTGTAAGTAGAGACAATGGGATGAGGAAGGGGATGAGGGATGGGAAATGCATCTTGGAGGCAACGGGTAAGAGATAGGTGGAAGGGGGAGAGTGATTGGACTCAATGGGGCGCTCAAATAGGGAGAAGAAGGGAATTGAGGATTGAGTAATAAGGATTGGGATCTCGCTCAGGTTGGAGATGCTGGGCGCTTAGATTGCAGGGGAGTAAGGCGGGGTTCAGGGCGTGTAAGCAGAAGTATATCTTACCACCTTCCTCTTTCTCTCACTTCCTCATAATTTCGGATGCGGGACTTTGAATCTCAATCTAATTCATTACCGGTCATACATCATCTCGATATAGCATTTTACGAGCAGCTCATTAGTATTATGCTTGGTCTGACATCGGTTTTTCGGCTTTTTGACCCCGCCATTTATCTTGAAGCTGTTTCCGTTTGTTGGGCTGTTGTCCTGGGATATTGGGCTTTCGGTATGGAGTTTCTATTGAAATTTCTGCTATTGGGTTTTGTGGGTTAGGTTTCCCAAGCGGATTTGAGAAGTGTTTCTAGGATGAAGCTTGGGGGCTGGGTTTGCGGGGTCCGGTTGGAAGGAACATGGAGATTTTGAAACTGCATTGCTGATTCCCATGTCTGCCGATATGCCAATTGATGCATCAACGCCAGTTTATGGTAAACAGGGCGTTCCATCTATAGCCTCATGAAGACGGCTATATGTCCTCTCACGAAACTGCTTGCACTCTTGAATTCTTCAGGCCATGCATTTCATTTCTCATCTACCCATTGATGCAATGTCGATACAATTACATGTTGCCAAGCTCAAACCTCGCTCAGTTAACCATCTTATTCGAGCTTCTCCAAGTCGAGACCTCCTGCTCACTAATCTCCCTCAACTTATTAACAGCAGGAGCCTTGCCTGTGATGACACCCTGCGCCATCTCTGCCGCTCTGCTGACAGCGTTCTTCCTCACGACAGCATAAGTAGCCGTCACAGCCTCAACTCTGATAACACCGATTCTAGGATCGTTCTCGGAACCATCGTGCTTTCCGTCACCGAGGTCGCCGAGCCAGGCTTTGAGAGCGGGCGAGTAGTATTTCTTGACGGTGTCACGGTCGGTGACGATGGAGGCTTTGCCGGAGACGGAGGCCCATTCGCCGGAGCTGTTAAGGAAGGAGATGTTGATGTGAGAGTCGGAGTCGATGTCGTTGGTCTTGCCGGATTCGGTGTTGGTGTGGAAGATGAGGTCAATGCCACCGGTTTCCTAGAAGGATTGTTAGTTACTGGTATGCAAACACAAACACAAAACTGGATGTGTAGGGGTGGGAGATGGAGGATGGAGAAGTGGTCACGTACTTGAGCAGCCAATGCCATGCATCTCGAGACCAAAGCACCAGATGAACCGTCTCTGGTAGTCATCATGCCAAACTTGCAAGCCTTGACGAACTCGGAGAGATCCTCAACCTTTTCTTGGATGGAAGTCTCATCTTTGTTGGTGGCCTTGTATGGGTCTGCGTTCTTGGAGCCGGTATCTGCGTTTGAGAAAGACATTTTGGTAGTGGTGTTTGTGAAGGGTCTTGTTTGGAAGGTATTCGTTCTGAGGATAGGTACTGTCAGTCGAGGATAACGTTTATTCTTATTGAAAATGGGAGAACGAATTGATCGAAGTGATATACAACGCTTCATGGCTGGAAGATAGGAAGTAAACTTACAGTTTTGTAGATGGAATTGGAATTGATTTGGAGAAATCTGGAAGAGGGGAGCTTACTTGTGCTCCGTTTTATATCGTCATTGACTTGTCTTAGTAGATCATCCCGTCGGAACTGCCCCTCAGCCATCAGCGCCTCCCTCGTTTGTGGGGTAATATTGTTGACGTCAGAGGAGGCAATCTGGTACCTGATCAACACGTGCATTTTCGATTTCTGCATTCATCGTGGCTTGCAGTAGTCTAGATCGAGAGTGTCTTCTCCAATTCAATCCCTAGAGCACTTTAGCTGAATTGAAGGTCTCGGAGACCGATGAATGGGGGCAAACTCTGAGACAAGTCTCAAGATTATCTCGTGACTTCGCGATATCTTGGCGTGTCGAGCTTCCCCACATCTCCATTATCTTGTCGTTCTCCTTTGTTCCAGCTTTGCATCTCGAACACAACAACCAGAGATCAGAGCGATTGAAAGCTGAACCCAAGGGCCATTGAGGCTCGGTCAAATTAATACAAGCCTAAGTCGCGATACACTCATCTTTTCTTCCCTTGCGCCGTCGTGTTTTCTTCGTCCTTCGCTGCACACCGCCAGCTTGCATCTGCAAACGCGGTATTCCACTGGTCATTTTGTGACGCGTCTTTTCCTTCTTTCACGTTTGTGCTACATATCGCAACTCTGTTTCCTCAGGAGACCTCGACACTCTCCTGAAGCATCACCATCTGAACTCCAAGATATCACGATGGCTCATCTTCACCCCGCCTTCGTTCCTGGTGGTTATCGCCATGTAAGTATTTCTTGGGTACAGGTCGCGATATATTGATTAAATACCCTAGATTTGTATGATGGAAGGTCCCGATCCCGAGCTCAGATTATCGACTCTCCAGTACGACACTCTTCTGTCAGAGAGCAAACGCAACGCCGACGAGGTCCAAAGATTGAAGGCTCTTCTCCGTCAACATAACATCGAATTCGATATCTCTCTCCCCGTATCCATCAAATACGTATCAAAGAATAGCCCCTCCGAGGAATCCGACGATGGCTTGAAGCCCCGCCTACCCACCGAAATCCTCCTCCGAATCCTTGGCTTCGCCTTAATCAGCCCGGTCCCTATCATCGATCCCTTCTACAAGCTGCGTGTTCAGAATGTCACCAAGCTCGAGCGTGTATCTCGACAACACATCAATGTTCAGTGCTTGGGTGTATCACAGGTGTACAGAACAGAGGGTATGCGTATCTTGCTGGAGCAGAACAGGTTTGTCTTTACACAAGCCGCTGCTTTGGAGAATTTCGCAAAGATATCGCCAGAGCTTCGATCAACAATCAAGCATGTCACATTCCGAGTAGGTATCCCTCCTTACCAGCCTTTGGCCAAATGGAAACTGCGAAGTCACAATCACTGACAGTAGAGTAGGTCGTCGGTCGGTACTATAACGATGAAGCTCGTAAGGCTGATATGACTGGTAACGGCTGTTACCACGATTCCATTCCCAAATTCCTCGTCCCTGTTCTCCCTCGTCCCAAAGGCATGGTCAATGACAAGGGTATGCAGGCCTATTGTTGGTTTCAACTCGCAGACTTCCTCCGAGCCATGCAGCTTCCACGTGAGATACTGTCGAGCAAGCGCCCTAAGCTATTCCCTAGCCTGGAGACGATGAGATTGGACCTGGTCAACTTCTGCGATCACCTTCCTCTTGGAATTTCCACATTCGCTGCTGTTGTTCGATGGCATCTTGGCCGCATTCTCGACGAGCTGGTTGTCACTGGGTTGCCCGATGCCGAAGCCTCCGTTGATGAACAGATGGTTCTGCGGAATCTCCTCCGAGATGATGGCCTATTATCCGCTGGCTGCCCTGCTTTCATCTCTATCAAGGAAGGACTCAAGGCACTCCCTGTATTCGGCTACACCCACGAGGTTGTCTGCTTAAAGAAGAAGAAGGCCTCGAAGAAGAAGTCTCCAGCTCCTCTCCATCCTGAAGGTGGTCAGCCGCCCAAGTCTGCTTATCCCGCTGACAAGACAATCTGGAAGTGGACCAAGGAACATGAAGATGAGCCAAAGAAGTGGATTGAGTTTGATAGAGCATCGGGAAGACCAATGAGCGAGGTCGAGGACGATGAGGATGAAGAGGACGATGATGATCAAACCGACTTTGCCACATTGTTGGGCTTGCCATTATTCCCAATATTTGGGCCTCCTCCCCCACCAGCCAACCCAATGCCAGGCCCCAATGACGTTGTTGTGGGTGATGATGAGGATTCGGATGGTATGCCTGAGCTTATCGACATTGATGGATGAATGTCTGCCCCAGTCGGAACTTTCATGGAATGTGCAAAATTGTTATTGACTGGCATGGAACTAAGATCACCCACTGGGTTGTGTCATATGGATGGATTTTGCATTCCTTTTTCTTTGTACAATGTTGAAATTTGCACATACGGTGGCAGAAGGTTTGGCGTTATGGATCTGTTCTGGGAAGGTTGATACCACAACTCGCTAGTGATGCATTTTAGATTCCAGTATGCCTCCCACCAAAAGTCTAGCATTTGAGCAAGCAATGGAAAACGATTTTCTCTTAAGCGGAGGAGCAGTGGACAGGTATCAAGGTATTTGATTCCCTCTTTGAAAATGACATCTGTTTAGTCCGTTTTGGCTGCAGAATCGCAAACTCCACTCGGTCTTTCTCCCACGAGCTGCTGTTGTTTCGCGGTGAGAAGCCAGCTAAGAGGCAAAGAATCCTAAGCTACGGCAGATCGGCAATGATTTTCCTTGACCTCTACAATATTCTCGGCGACATCCGACACACGTGGGGAATAGAGTTCCTCCTACCTGCCATCTTCCTTATCCATCCATAAGTGGGGATGCACATGTTTGTATCCTCCTTCCCCTTCGGCTAAACGCCAAGACCCGCGATCTGCACTCAGCCAATGGGCCGCACATGTGCATCTATCTCTGGTCCGGATGAATGTTGAACCTCGATAGTCTGTTCCTGCAGCTATTTTGTACCTGCATTTCGGGACCGGAATTGGTCGCATTGGATTCAATTGAAGCAAGGAAGTTGAAGACCAAAGTCCCAAGCTGCTGGAGCTAGGCTGTAGCATCAGATGAGGGAAATCAAGTATTAAAGCAGTCTTCGTACCCAAGAATCTGCTTATCCATTTCGTGAAGAGACAAGCATCGCTGCTCTTCATGATGCCTTCCCTTACCTCTCTCCTCTTCCCGCTTTTCATCTCAGCGACTTCTGTCGCAGCATCGTGCAATGCAGACAACTGTCTCCGCGCGCTGCGCGCCCCGACAAAATTAGCAGAAGCGCAAGCATTCTGTGCGACCTTCACAACTGCTTCTGTAGCCATTCCGTCGTATGCAGCAGCAGCGTGTACGGGCGATGTGAGCAGCAGGATTAGTAGTGCGTGTTTGTGCATTGCTACGAGCACAATTTCAAGTACCGCTACTCCTACCTCGAGCACGACTTCGACTTCTGGATCTATAACCTCAAGTTCGTCAAGTGTTGAAATAACTTCAACACTTTCAAGTTCGAGTGCAAGTGTTCCAACGAGCGCCCCAACTGGAACACCGAAAGTATGCTTGAACCCGCAATTGAGCTGTCAGAACACGACGGCTGTACAGGATCTATGTTGCTTCAACTCTCCAGGCGGACAATTACTGTTGACGGAGTTCTGGGACACAGCGCCAAGCACCGGTATATCCTCTCTCAATCCCCACCTCAGCCTTCTCACAAATTCAATTTACTAAACTCCTCTCACAGGCCCCAACAACAGTTGGACGATCCACGGCCTCTGGCCCGACAAGTGCGACGGCACATACGAAGCGAACTGCGACCCTAGCCGCGAATACACCAACATCACCGCTATCCTCCAGTCGTATGGTAAGACGGATTTGCTCGAGTATATGAGCACGTACTGGAAGGATTATCAGGGGAATGACGAGACGTTCTGGGAGCATGAGTGGGGGAAGCATGGGACTTGTATCAGTACGCTTGATACGGAGTGTTATGAGGGACACAAGGGACAGGAGGAGGTGGTGGACTATTTTGAAGTTGCTGTCGGATTGTATAAAGGGTTGAGCAGTTTTGAGGTACGTTTTTCTTTCTTGGCGTTTTGTTTATATGAAGTCCGGCACAGATCATTCTCAAGAATTTGACAAAGACCTGGAAGTCGAGAAGACGGAGATGGTGGTTTCTCCCTCATCCTCATCTCCTGCTTACCTTCATCTCTCCCTCTCCAAACCCCACACAGATCAGATTCCCCAACTAACACCCTTTCCAGGTCCTCGCAGCAGCAGGAATCATACCATCCACCACCGTCACCTACACCCTCTCCGCCATCCAAGCCGCCCTAACCGCCTCCCACGGCTACCCCGTAACCCTGGGCTGCAGCGGCTCTCTCTTCGAAGAAATCTGGTACCACTACAACGTTCTCGGCAGCGTCCCAACCGGCACTTTCATCCCCACATCTCCAGATGGAAGCAAAAGTGATTGTCCGGAGACGGGAATACGGTATGTGCCGAAATACTTGCCTGCTTCGCCGACGACGAGTACGGCGCCTGGATCGACGCCGACGGGTACGCCGTATGTGGGGAAGGGGTTCTTGCAGGCGTATACGGGAGGTGCGAATAAGGGGTGCTTGATTAGTGCGGGGACGTGGTATACGACGGGGACCTGTGCGACGTATACCGCGAGCAATGTGGCTGATGGTATGTTGTTTTGTCTTGTGGTTGAGGTTGAGTGCGGCTGTGTGATGAATGAAAGACTGACTTTGAGGATAGGGTTCACGCTCACGAGTAGTAAGGGGCCGTGTGATTTCATTGCCGGTGCCTTCTCTTGTGCGTCTGGCAATACTGCTGGTGTGTTTACCGTAAGTGCAACTGTCCCTTGATTTGCCTTTCCCACAGTTTTGCTCTCTTTTCCAAAAGCCCCTCTTTCCGTAGATGGAAGCTGATATTCTGAACTTTGCAGAGCATCGATGGTTCGCTCGCTTATGCTGGCAGCATCTCTTTCTACGCTGCTGCTATACCTGTTGGGACCATGCAGCAGAAGGTGTACACTGCTGTAAACCCAGTGGAGGTTGAGTTTGTGTGGCAGATTATTTGATAGGCCCAATCCACTCGAAAAGATATACATCTAATCCAGTAATGCGAAACGAAGCAACGAATATCAATCAAAAGTGTATCCAATGAATGAAGTTTTTCCATATTCATATCCAGGTATCGCTGAACGTGGGCTAACAGCGCGGCGCAACTTTCAGTTGTACAAGATAAGCTTGCATAACCATCGATTTGAATCTGTAGTTATTTAAGAGGAGACTTGATTAGGAAGGTGTATGGCTTACCCCAGAAACGCTCGGTCTGGCAGTCACATGGCTCTGCTGCAAGTGCAGCCAGCCTTAGGGAGATACCACCACGATTTTCAGCTCCGAATCGAGCCCTAACTGGTGTAACAGGAAGACACCATATTTTCTGGGGTACTTGTCACATCTTACATTAACAGTAACACAACAGCACACTAATTGAAGTCTTGATGAAAATCAATTGTAGTAGAAATCGCCCCAAGCAAGCCGATGCAACATTGTTAGTGGTCCCAGCTGGACGCAAGGACCTCGCTACAGAAGATCTCCAAAAGTCGTCGTCACCAAAACTCGGCTTTTCGTACCCTAAACGAAAAGCAAAACATGCCCTGCGATAAAGCCCATGTCTCTCCACACCGAAATGCACGACTTCCTGCAGCCTATCGATCGAGATAGCTATCCATGCCGTCCTTGGCATCTTGCCCCTCGCTTGCACTATTACCGGGCGCTTCCATACTTCTCGATTGGGTAGAGAAGAAGTCACTGCAAAAGCAAGTTGGTTAAAAGCAAGGTTTCGGGGAAGGCTTATCGCCAGCTGAACGAAGACACAGTTGGACTTTGGCTGGTGTTGCTGGTTTGTGAGAGGGTGTGTTGTAGGTAGGTGAGGGGTTCAGGTTCACAGCCCCGCTGAAAGAGGGGTTGGTGTGTGTGATGCACTGAACGCCTCGTCCTCTAGGTACTGATAGTGACCTACATATCACGCTACATATGTCCCTCCCTCTTGGCTCATGTCATGTGCATAAAACTTCCTGCAACTTGCAACATCATCTCCATCTAGCCTCGTGGCCACGGAAATATACCTGCTTTGCCAGCGGTCATCAAGCTAAATGTAGAATCTTGGAATTGCTTGATTTAGCTCACTGGAGCAGATCTATGCTTTGTTTGTGAGGTGAAAGAGAGTATGGGAGGGATGGATGAAACATAGAGATAACGAATAACGCAATCAAGCTGGGGTTGAGATGGGAAAGCATGGGATGGCACGGCGGTAAATACCTGGCACATGCAGCTTCGAATGCTTGTTCCTGGCTTTTGAAAGGGTGGTCCAATGATTAGTTTTCGGAGCTCAGCTGAGACTATTGACGATGGTAAGTGCCGGTCCGCCTCCCATGGTCTTGTTTTGATTGATGGGTGGGTGATCGCCAGCTAGGCTCCAAGGACTGTGGCTGCATACAAACCCAGCCTTGTCTAGGATGGCAAGCCTATATATACCTCGATGGTTGCTTGCGAATACCTTGCTCTTCCTCTCCCAAGTCCACTTTCACATCGCTCGAAGTAAACAGTCAGCATCATGGCAACCAACATGGAACTTCCCCACAAACCGTGCAAGCACTTTTGCTCCATCATCCCACCCAACCTCCTCCTTGATATCCTCGAGAGCAACAACACCTCTCAAGAAACACGTGCCGCCGTCCAAAAGACCTACGATCACTGCGGCAAGCTTCTCGCTAAGCGAAAGACTCATTGTCATGGAGGCCACAGCGGCGGTGCTGGTGCCGGTGCAAGACAAGGCCTGACTGCCAGTGCCAGCGGAGGTCAGTCCCAGTCTCAATCTGAAATCCACCGTCCACATGGACGTTCCTCCATCATCCCCTCCTACGTATTCTCGGACATAGCCTCCTCATCAGAAGCATCATCCTCGCAACAAGAGCACGCCCAACACTCTATCAAAACCAGCCAAAAGCTCCACGCCATCCGCACAGGCGCTGATACCAAAGAAATCGCAGGAACCTCCACCACACCTGCACCAGACGCAGAAGACGGCCTCTTCCGCAAGATCTACACGTCCCAGAAGACGGCCAAGCTTCGCAAGAAGTTGCTGTACTCTGAGGGTGGTGATTTGACGACTTTGGAGGCGGATGAGAGTGCCAAGGAGGTGTTGGAGTATTTTGGGAAGACGTTTGAGTTCTATAAGGAGGTTTTCGAGAGGGATGGGATTGATGGGGAGAATTTGCAGATGATTGGGAGTTTGCATTATGATGATATTCCTGGTCCGCCGGGGATGGATAATGCTTTCGTAAGTAACATGCCCTCCTGTTCATTTCGCAGATCAAGAACACCCGACCTTTCCTGCTTTCTACCTCAACATGTTCCCGAGTATCAGAGCTAACTCCTGACAGTGGGACGGCGACGAAATGGCCTTTGGTGACGGAGACGGCGAGATCTTCGGAAGCTTCACCAAAAACATCGATGTAATCGGTCACGAACTAACCCACGGCGTCGTCCAATTCACCGCCAACCTCGAATACGAGATCCAATCCGGCGCCCTCAACGAATCCATGGCCGACGTCTTCGGCACCATGATCAAACAATATTTCCACCCAGGCGGCAAACAGCTAGCTTCAGACGCAGACTGGCTCATCGGCGAAGGTATCTTCCTCCCCGCAGTCACCAACGCCAAAGCACTCCGGTCCATGAAAGCTCCTGGCACAGCGTACAACAATCCGAAAGTCGGAAAGGACAGACAGCCTGCTACGATGGCGGGGTATGTCGAGTCGCCTAATACGGATGCGGGGGATTGGGGAGGCGTGCATATCAATTCGGGGATTCCGAATCATGCGTTCTATTTGGCGAGTGTGGCACTAGGTGGGTATTCGTGGGAGAAGGCCGGGATGATTTGGTATAAGGCGCTTTTGGATGAGAAGTTGGTGGGTATTGATACTGGGACGGCGTTTAAGGTCTTTGCGGATTTGACGGTCGGGTATGCGAAGAGTCTTTTTGATGCAGATGTTGAGGCGAAGGTGAAGAAGGCGTGGACTGATGTGGGTGTTTTGGAGGCGAGTGAGGCGCCAAAGGAGCCTAAAGATGAGGTTTGATTGGTGGATAGCGAGGAGTTGGGCGATTGTGGGAAGAGGGTTTGAGGATACATGATTTGAATTGGATAATGTGGCGTATGATCTACAGTTTTGGTTTATGGTTGTCATGAGCAGCAATATCAACAATGGATGTCTCGCTTAGCCTATCTTTGCTTCGATGCAAGTAACCATAAGTGACTGTTACCGAACTCTCTACTATTAAATCACATGCTCGGTCGTGATACCGTGGCGAACACATTCACCAGATGGCAAATGAATCTCTGCCAGCTTCGCTTCACCTACAATTACAGATCGAGTTTTCCTTTTTCGTAAATCTTTCCAGCCCTCAAATGAACAGAACAAAGCCTAGCCCAGCCCAGCCCAGCCCACTAGACCATACAAAACAACAGAAAACCATCAAGCATCAAAGAAGTCCAAACCTCTAATAATGCTGGACGAGGCATCCAATCCCACGGGTTCTAGTAGCCTCATCACCACCAACAGCCTGCTCCCCACACATGCACTTTTCTCCCTTCTCTCCACGACCTCAAAAGAAGGAAACTGTAGCACCTGCGGCTCCGTGAACTAGTCCCTCCTTCAATCCATATTCACCGAACATGGCTGGGAAGCTGACCCTCCCCTCCAAACGCTCCTCCGAAAACCGAGACCGACATCTAAGGAACTTGTGGTAGCGTGGGAGAAGAGATCGTATCTATGGGAAGACGAAGAGGAGTGGATGGAAGTTGTAGATGAAGTTAGGAGGGCGTATCGGGAGAAGAAGAGTCGTGAGGATGGGGAAAGGTAGAGGGAAAAGGAGTGGGAGAGGAAGCAGTATTCATGGAGTTAGTAGAGTGATGAAAGACAATTTGAGCGTGGAGATGGTTGAGGGGATTGGTATGGAATGCTTTGAGCTTTGAATTTTTGGAGAGGGGATGTTTTGATGATTTAAGTGCTGGTTTCGTAAGGGCTGAGGAGCGCGCCACTTATCTTGCGTAAAAAGTGTCGAGATGTGGAGGATACGCCGCAACCTCAAGCTTCTTACACCATTCTCCCCACTGAAAACAACATATATTGTGCCCGATATGAAGGTCAGATATAGCTTACTTTTGAAGAATGAATCGTCAATGTCTTGTAAGGCTTGAATCCTTAATTCTTGGAATCCCCCTATTCATACTCGAACGATCAGCTTTCGCTCATCATATTGACCAAGAGATGAGTCAGACGTCGCTTCTCGATAGAATGTAATCCTTCCTTGGCAAGCGCTGCTTTCGTCCTTAGTGGTGATTAGCATTTACCTTCAAAGGGTAGACTGACGCAAGAAATACGGAGAGCCAACAGATACATATCATTCCAAAGGTCGCGTATAGACTGTCCGCGAGTGCACAGTCTCTTCCGATGATGAAGGCCTAGTCGTCGAGCGCCGAGTCATCTCTTTTTCTGTAAGCCTGGTTGTATATTCGTGAATGCGTTGTCAGCTAGAGTCCTGCGCCACTACATTGAATCAGACATTCGTCTTGGTCCCTATTTCCATATATTCAAGCACCTCTTGAGTCTGCTCTAAGTCATTCTCTGATTCAAGTCATGGGTTCCAGGCGTCTATAAATATAAAGCTACTCTGTAATTTTCCAGAAAAAAATTTGATCCATCAAGTTTTCGCAGCAACATCGCAAAACCCCTTCCACCCCACAACCTTTATTCAACACCAACAGTCTCTTCTTCACACAAACAACCAGACTTCTCGCTTGATAGTATTTCCATAGCTTCACAGAGATGTCTGATCAGCCCTCATCATCGCACGACGAATCCTCGTGCATTTCCGCTTCCCAAAGCCAGACACGTACAGCCAAACACACTCCTGCCCAGTACTTCACAGCTACACAACGTAAGCCGTTCATTCAGGAAAGCAGCCCTGACGCCAGCAAAAGTTTGATCAAGTACCGCATATTGCACGACAAGAAAAATAACACGGTCAGTTATACAAACATCATGGACGATGAAGAGCTGGCAACCTTTCACAGGGCCAACCAGAGACCTCGTGGACGCAGTCCATCAATGCATGCCACATCGACCGATGATGAGTCAGAAAGTGACTCCGACATCGAGAGCAAATCCGCAATCTTGGCGGAGGATGAGCCTGAGAATATCCCTGATGAATTTTATCAGGGTAACACAGTTTAAATCGAAGGTAAAAGGTACTGGGGTACGCATGGTTCACAGACAATTGATGACTTACTTGCGGAAAAAATGCTACGGATCAATTGTAATTTGTGGAGCGATGATTCAGCTGCGGTAGGCTCTGCAAGTTCAGCATCGACAGACTCGCTTGACACAGTTGACCGGGAGCTGAGGAAGAGGAATCAGGGACAGGATAAGGGAAAAGGTGTTGAGAGGGATGATAAGGTACTTCCTGACAGAACCCGTATCCCAGAAAGACCACAGCAGACAAATTCTCACCGCACACAGAACTCGAAAAATCAGGAGCCAAAACCTCAACGACACCACGAAATGCAGACCTTCATGGCAGGCACTGATCCTCGGAAAAAAGACCCCTCCATCTCCATATCCGACATTAGCGTCTTTCGAAGCCCAAATGGATCAGTGTACATCTGGACTACTCACATTTGCAGTTTTGACCAAGGTCCCACTTTTGAGGCAGACGAGCATTGCTATACGTGCGGAAGATTGAACTATCCACTGTGGAAGAAAACGTTCGACGAGAAGATGCAGAGCTTTAAACAGAAGCTCATGGAGTCCAACGTCAACAAACAACCGTCTGACATGCTGATTGCAAGACGAATGCAGGCCGATGAAATTGCCGCCGATATGGGCTGGCGGACCTACGGCATAGCTGCTCAAGAACCGCAAGACTTCAAGACAAAGGAGGAAAAGCAAAGCTCAGACACGCGACGGAAGGATCGAGGAGTGCTGGATGAACTCACTGATAAGGAGAAGATCGATATACAGAGAACTATCGCTGCCGGTAAACTCGAAATGGCTGGAGACCTTGAAATGGTGAAGATCCTGGAGACGCGCTACGATAATCTGGCAAAGTTATCTCGGAAGTACCCGGGAATCCGCGAAGGGCCGCTTACTGAAGAGAAGAAGAAAATGAGAGACGCGTTTTCCCAAGAGATGAGTAAGTTGAACGCTGAGTACAACAAGCAGTTGAAGGAGTTAGTGGGATGGTAATTTAGGTTAGATTTTTGGATTATGGAACTGGCGGGGAAGCATTAGAATTTGGTATTCTAGGATCCTTGAGCGGAGCCTCTGAAAAGACGTGTGTTTTTGGAATGATATTCGTTGAACTTTATCGGGAGTCTCGAAGGAGGGTGACTTTCATGTGAGAAATTCCCATATCTAGAGTAGTCCCTGTCATCCGGTAAGATTTGTTTACTCTGCTCGCCAGGAGCTTTGCTCCAGGGCTAGAAATGACCTAGCATCACTGAAAATAAGCGAATGCCCCCCAAGCTCGACAAAACAAATTAATGAAACGACGCAATACCGTGTAAAGACATGTTACGATTTATTATCATGTATATCCATCGCTATGATATGCATGGGCTCTCTGGTATTCGTGTACTCCGTACTGCTGCGCCCAATCAATCCTAACCTCCATAACTCCGGCCGCGCTTCATGTCCATAAATATCGAACCCAGAAAACAGAAGCTCTTAGAAGAGTATATATGGTTGTAGAAACTTTTACGCCATAAAACGCCATCAAATCACAGGAGAAACAGAATCAAGGTCCCAGGGAAAGCCATCAGGGATTACGCTTCCACCAAGAGCAGAATCACTCCTCGAATTGGATGCATGCATCAGGCCAAAACTGGAACCAGTGGGTCCTTGTAGATATTGCGCCATCCTCTCTACCTGGTATATGTCAGCAGAGTACGGCAGTCGCATAGGCCTCTGGCCAGACTAATCTGCTTCGAGGCCTCACGAATTGCAAATACAAGGTGCCGTGCTCACAGAAGAAGTGCGACACAGGGCACTGGAATAGCCAATCAAGAGAAGCAGCTACTTACCCTCATAACGCAGGTTTGACTCCCAGAAACAATACAGCAGCATATCACGGACTGATCCAGTGCCGCGTTTATCGGATGGCCCCGCGCTGTCGCAATCTCTCTCTGAAGCCGCTGAGATGCTATCAGCAAGATCTCAATGTCATTGCCAATGATCAACGAACCCTTCTGTGGCCTAGCCTCATGCCTATAGCTTGCCTAGAAGGCACATCAGTAAGCATGAGTCGCAAATGACTCAGGTTGGGAGTACATACATGTCTCTTTCAGTGATGTCTTTCAAAACCTCCCACGTGTCGAAACCAGCTTCGAACAGCAGTTGCCAGTAACATGTGATTCCCAGACGAGCGAGCACCAATTGGAGATGCATTCTTAGCGGGTACTGACACTGTTATGAGGGGAATGACAGAGTAATTGAAGTAATTATGCAATCGGTACGAAGCAATTCGACTTGCGCGCAAGAAAACGAGGCAAATTTGAAATCACGATTCCATGGATCTGGAAGCGGAGACACCTCCGCTACTTGAGGGCATCGACAACGCCATCAGAAACGAGCTTATCGTCAATGAGTACGTTGGTCGAGATGCAGCTTTGCACTCTGGACGTCATGCCCTGCTCTGTGCTTCAGGACCTACATGGGTCGTCAGATCGGCAGAGGCGTGGATCGGGGAATGCCTAGTCCAGTGACAGCCAGTAAGCATCGGAGGATGAGGCCCTGAGAAGTGATCGTGACGGATCGAAGTTTGAGTTTTCAGTGAATTTGTGAGATTTTTCGATTTCTTGGAGCGCGGAGGTGGGAACCGTGTCGATATATAAAGTTCTGGTGGCGGGCGTGGCGCTGTTTTGGGGAAACAGGTTTTGTAGATCGACTTGTGATTAGATATGCGTGGTAGGTTGCAAAACGTTTCATTGACTGTGGGAAGAGTGGACGGATCGCTTCCCGTGTAGGTCTGATTGGATAGAAACTTGCACATCGTGCATTTTGGCTGACAGCTGATGGTCTAGACTCATCTGAATCGGAGTGTCCAATGGAGGAACATTGTCTGAGGTGTCTAGATCGTTCCTATTCAATTTGCGACTCAAAATGACTTGGCTTATAATTACAGTACTGGGGGCCGTTTCTTAGGAGAAGTTGCTCATTGGACGACCGGTGCGTTGAGATTGAATGAAAGGGTATAGATCTTAACAACTATAAAAGGCTGGTTCATGATAACGCAGGCATGCACGGGAATTGGATTTATGTCAAAGCTAATGTATAAACTTAATATTATGAAAAAAAAACAGAAATCTTGATGATTTGGAGCCGTAACTTGTCCTTTGTGTACATCATGATATCTTCCCGCTATAGCTTCGAACGCCCAGAATCAACTTCATTCTGATGCACCAAGCGGACCCCTGCTTTCCAGGTCGAAAAAGTGCCGCTTATTCCAACAGCCGCACGAAACGCAATTCCGGCTCAAAAGCAAGCAAGCCGGATCTGACATGCAAAAATAATTCAAGAGCAACGTGACATCCTTTAGTGCTCTGAAGTTCAGATATAAACAATCTTTCGATGGCGCCTCTTCCATATTCCGGACTTGCTCGCCAAACTGGACAGGTATTTCCATGAGTAAGCCTCGGTCATTAACCTCCTGTGCGATTCCGACGAAAGAGAGACGATTTTGATACTCTCGAAGGATTAAGAAGTGAATACGATTGACCTTGTACATCCAATATTCATATTCCGGGTCGGGCGAGATTTCTATGTAAAGACGCCAAGGATGAAAAGTCTTTCCTGACTGGCGATCCAAGAATTTCCAGTGTACGGTATTGCGAGCTTCTTGAAATTCCATGTCGTAAGAGCGTCGAGGCACACAGGCGATCATGGAGATCGAATCTGGTTGCGGCTCCTCGAAGACTTCTGGAAATGGATCCCCAGTCACTGGTGGCCCGATTTCCATACCTCCGTCAGTGAAAGTAAAGAGTATCTCTTTTACGAGTGTGGAGAGATCAACACTACTATCATTCCTTAGGCTCAGATCGTGTGTCCTGGGGCCAGACAAGTGGTGCTTGAGCATCATGCGGCAAATCTCTATTGGTGGTTTCTCGTAGTCCACAATGACATTTTCGTTGCAGCATTGAGAACACATCCACATGAGGCCGAACACCTTATCTCGGAAATCAGCACATTTGGCCGACTTGTGTATCTGGACCAGCTTAAACAAAGTGTGTGACTCGTGACCTGTTGTCCGTCGAGCTACACGTTGCTGAAGAACTTTGAATGGGACTGTCCCTGAGATAGTCTCTACCATCTCATTCGAGCAGGTCTGTCTAGCATAGTCATTTTGCCGGTCATTGTTGCCAGTGACACGTTCCGAATTACTGATCTGGTCATGTATGTGCTCAAGAGCTTCCCACAGATTCTCTATGACCTTTATCCGTTCGCCATTCAGGATTATGAAAAATCGAGAATGTTCTAAGAATGTGAAAGCTTGGTCAGACGGGACTGTAATGAATCGTTTGATCTCAAATCTCCATTAGTATGACAGTGCATTGTACAGGCAAGATTCGTCGTTGAGATCTGCAAGCTGAAGAGAACAAACGGGGTGACTGTCGCTGCCTAGACGAGGCTGCAAGTACATCAGGCGGATTTGGGACCTGGTTGAATCGAGAGGGAAGTAGATGGATGAAGAAGTAGATCCTGACATTATTACTCGGACAGAACGACGACCTGTATATGCCCTATCTCGATTTCTGTTCACAAAATAATGGAGATGTTGCAACATGCTGATGCAACTTGCATCTCACCCCGGCTGGCCAACATGCACGGCCTTATTCTTACGCCGGCATCACGACACCCAAGTAGCTTGATGGCCTCTAATCAATCTTTTCATATGAGTTATATGCTGGAAACGAAGACAGCGATATTGTCTCTGTTTTTGTATCAAGGAGAGTCTAAGGTCGTAAATGTCTGTCACATGACCATCACGGGGGTCCACGTCCGGAACCCTTTCACGCTCGCAAGGGGGACTGAGTGAATTTTGCGCACCATTTAAGCATCAATAGCAAGCAGCCCTTGCAGAGAGAACAAATGCAGGCCGACTTTCAAAGAGATGGAACAGAGGCAACTGATGAAATTGGTGCACCCGCCGAAGCCATTTTACCAACTTCTACTCGGACAAGATACAATTTCAGAAAGGGTTGTCGATTTCCAGAAGTCGTCAAAGAATCGCGGATCTTAAACTCGCTCGCCTCTGCTGCGCCGAACAACAACATCTCGCCCGCTCAGACTCTATTCGAGCCAAGGATCAAGGGAAGAAAAGAACCCTGGACATCACGAAATCGGATGTGTGCATGGACGGGAAGAAGTAACCGTTGCCCACATTAATAGTCTCCAAAATACATTCCAAAACAAGTTCAGCTGACAATGTCGATTATGAGGACACTTCGAGAGCGAGGGACAGAAGGAACGAGACTTGAACTTAAGGACATTCTAGAAAAATGACTGCTCACAACATCGACGACAAGCGAGGACTTCGATCTTCAGTGGGCAGGTGGGCTGCAAGGATCCCGATTCTGGGGAGCCAGGGTCCAGCGATCCTGCCGAAATTTAGAATGCAACTCCAAGCGTCTCGCACCAGGAAAGCTTTCAATCAACGAACAATACCACCACAGCTCCCGCCCAGCCCAGCAAGAAATACTTCAAGGTATGTTGGAAGAGATCATGTAATAAATCTTAATTCAATTGCCGATGGTAACGGTCTCTGGGCACACCCAATCTTGCATCTCGACGCTTCTGCTCGATATCGCTTGCGACAAACGGCACAGAGCGCTTTAATGCATGACAGGAACGCTTTGATCGTGTACTACTGCACGTCTTGCCGCTATCTATTCGTCTGGTGTTCCGATTCGTTGGTGGCGCTGAAACCATCGATCCCGGTCCCGGTTCCTGGATGCTGGGTACTGGGTCGATGATGCTGAAGACTAACGCCTCATTGTTCCAATCGCAAGATGTGCAACAGGCCCTATTGATCCCACCGTCGTCCGGAGTATTTCGATGGACCGTGAACTTTATCGTCCGATGAGTGCTATCGGAAAGACTAAACCAATCTCTGCCTGACCCCACGTACTTCCCGATTCTTAGGCTCGCCCCACGGCCCAAACTGATCCGTAAGTGGAAAGGCCTTTGCTGATGGACTACCTTGTAGATGTCCCGCTCCTTCCTTCTTGGAGAACATTGGAACGCTGATCTCAAGGATTGGATATCGATTGGTAAAGCCCAATTGCCCAACAATGGGGTCAATTTTGAAATATCACCCCTCCCCCCCCTCTTTCATTCTTCATGTCGTCTTTTCTTTTTGCGTCGCCACGACCCTGAATTGATCTCGCCATGGCCCACTTGCCAGTGCCAGAGAATGCCGAGTCAATTGATCAAGTCATTCAGAGTAGCCACTCCCTCTCCCAGAATCCCCGCGAAAGCTCCTCGAATGTCAGCATAAACAAGACTGCCCCACTACCTCCGCTATCCCCGGGCAGAGCTCAGCGAAGGGAGCACGAAAGTGCGAATACTCGAACGAATATCTATGATGAACGTCGCGTGGGAAGCCGAAGTGGAGACCAAGGAAAATCGAGGAGCACAAGAGAGAGCGAATCCGGAAGCAGTAGAAGTGAAATGACAACGAGTGCGGCAGGATCTGCGAATACGAACTTGACGGACTTCTTCAGCTCGGAGGTCTTCAATATCGTTTTGCATAATCCGACAACTGCTCATCGATTTTTAAGGTTCTGCCAGAGTCGTGCTTGTGGGGAGAATATTGAGTTTCTGCAAAAGGTACGAAGGTCCCTTTTCCTTGCCCCTTTACAGAATGAGGCTAGGCAAGGACATAGCCGGCCTGAAGAAATGTTATCCCGACAGTAGTACTGATTGCTCGAAAGATCGACAAGTATAATCGCCTTCTAGACGAAGTAACACAATTACTGGGTACCATTCATTCCACATATACTTCGGCAGACGCACCCCGCCAGATCAACCTGGCGCATTCCCACATCAAGCATATCTCAGCCGACATCAAGCAAGCAACGAACACCACAGTACCTGCTCTCGAAGGAATATTTGCGGGAGCTCAAGATCATGTAGAGAAGCTCCTAGCAAGTGACATATATCCAAGATTTGTCAAACACCAAGTTACCGCACAGGCTTCCCTAGCATTGGCAGACCATCGAGACAAATTCCAAGGCTTAGGCGACTGCTTTTGCCTGACTGATCCAAACATTGCCGACAATCCAATTCTATTTGCCTCCGACGGCTTCATTTCTGTGACCGGGTACTCTCGCAAGGATATTATACCACGAAACTGTCGTTTCCTTCAGGGTGATCTGACAGACAGGAACGCTACCAGCCGGTTGCGAACATCGATTCGTGAATGCGAGGAGACGGTCGAGTTGCTTTTGAACTACCGGAAAAATGGCGATCCATTCTGGAATTTGTTGTACGTTGCGCCCCTGCTGAATGAAAGGGGCGAAGTATGCTTCTTCTTGGGAGGCCAGATAAATTGCAGTACAACAATCCATTCCTGCAACGATATTCTACGAGTGTTGAGTATCAATGACGACGAGCTCGACAGGCAGGATGAATTAGCTGCTGGGAAACCGAAAACGCCAAGTTTGCGCAGTCAAGACAGAGGTGGTCGAGGGTCGAAACCTAAAAGTACTTTCTTCAAGAGCTGGAGAAAGTACAACGCCGCTGGAACTCCCGGTGCGACCAAGGTGAAGGTTCTGGACGAGGCTGGAATGGAAGGCGAGCTGATCAATAAGGTTGGAAGATTGACTTTCAGAAACCAAGTCGAGGCTTTCTATACCGCATATTCAAAGGTATATCTTTTCCCTTACGTTCAGGGGCGTAGCTGATATGTTACAGTACCTTGTGATGACCTGGAATGCAACGACTCAAATCCTAACCGTGCAGTACTATTCTCCAGGCGTAATCGACATGCTATGCTTAAATCTGCCGAATGGAGGAATAGCGCATATCTACAACAAAGATATCTTCAAGGTGTTCTCGGAATTCTCGACGTCCTCCTCATCATCAGCCAATAAGGTATTCAAACAGACCGTACGCGATGCATTGAAAGTGGGACAAGCAGTCAGCGTGGAGACGAGCCTATTGACTGGATTTGAAGAGAAGAAAGGTACAGGTTGGTTTGGGGGTGAGAAAGAGGGGTTAAGGAGAGTTGAAGAGAGATATGTTACACATTGGACCCCACTGAAGGATCAGGAGGGCAGGGTTAAGTGGGTTGTCTTGACTATTGCGCCGAAACCATAGGATGTCGAATTTCAGATGGAGTTTGGGTTCTGAGATTCTGGTTGGGTATGATACATGATGGATCGGGAGTATCTGGGCTGGATTCTGGATACCAAATGATTGGGCGGTAACGCTATGCTGCTTTTCTTGAATATATGAAATATGGGCTGGAAGGACTGCTGTACCAATAGCTTGTATGAATATAATAAGATTTCCCCACAGCCAGCTATCTGGGGATTGGAAGCATGCCTGTAGTTGGAGTGCAGAAGGATCAGCAAATGAGGAAGAGGTCACCGCACATACTTTCTTCTAAGTTACAATTCAACCCTCAGACACAATTTGGCTTTCCAGTCGCTTTGGCTGTCTCTCCACGAATGCGTCTTGATTATCTCCTTATCTTCATCAATCAATTGGTCTCTTTGTTTCCCTTTATCTCACTTCGTAGAGCTGACCAATGCCCACAGCCATGTCTCGTCACAACCCTGATAGGATGTTCTTGGCCAGGCTCGCTTCAGGTCAGATGCATATACGACGGTCGCAGAGACAAGAATACATTCTCACACGACTAACACTTCAATCAAATGCATGCAGAGCTATATGTAGAGAGCCGATGCCGATCGATTTTCAGCTTTCAATTTCATTGGAATCCAAACTACCAGAACCGGAAATTCTGCTTGCGGTGGGATAGCGACCCCTCCACCTATGTCTGTATATAACAAGCGACCAGTCTGCTTCTACTCTTCGATATCACCCCTCACCACAAACCCGAATCTTCAATCTGACGGCAAATTATCTTGACTCACCCTCACTGGCCCAGAACATCATCATGGCCGCCGTCTTCCGCAAGATCTTCCGCCGCAAGAAGCCCGTCCCCCTCGCCTGTGCAACAGCACTCGAAGACGAACCCAACCACGTCCATACCGGCGCCTGCTTCCTGGAAATCCAACCGCTCTCCATCCTTGAGCTCTTCCAATCCCAAGGCTGCGCATCCTGTCCTCCCACGACCCCCAAAATCATCGACGCCGCTTTCTCAAGCCCGAATCTTCTCTTGCTCAGCTACGATGTCACGTACTTCAATCATTCCGGCTGGGAAGATACCTTCGGTGACAGCAGATGGGATAAGAGACAACAAGCTTACCTGCGCAAGTGGGGTCGTACCACAAAGTTCACACCGCAGGTTATTGTGGATGGTGTTTCGGATGGGACGGGTGCTGAGAGAGGAGCTGTCGACGAAATTGTCAGTACAGCTCGAGGGATACGTGCTGGTGCGCCATGGCATATCGTCGTTGATACGAATGACACCGAACTGCGCATTGATTCCGAGGGAGTGGATGTCGGCTTGTTCGATATCTACCTTGTCAACTACGATCCCAAGAACCATGTTGTGAAGGTGGGTAAGGGTCCAAACAAGGGCAAGAAGATTGCGCATAGGAATCTGGTGAAAGATATCGTGAAGATTGGGGAATGGACTGGTGGAAATCTGACGATTGATCTGCCGGATATGAGGGCGATGCATGGTACTGGCTTGGATACTGTTGCGGTTGTTCAGGGTGCGAATGGCGGTCCGATTGTTGCTGCGCAGAAATTTTGAAAGGAGGACGAGCGTGGGGTTTGAGTAGGATGAGGCTGGCATTTGTTTCCGTCAATTTTAGTTTTGTTCGTACTCTCGGGAATTTCTCCAACATAGGCGCGTTTGTTACTTTTGTTTAGATCTTATCAATAAGACCGAGCGCAATGATCAATCGGTTCGAATGTGAAGACTTTCCCAACTCCAACAATGTTTAGTAACAACAACAAGTACACTACTTTTCTGTTCACTGTCAGCCGCTAGCATGATGAAACTGTGAGGATTCGTCTTAAACGAGGATCATAAGGCTCCCATCTTCAGTCTTCAGAAGGAGGGTCGGACTTACAAGTTTCACTTGAACCTTGAGCAATAGATATCATTCAACGGCAACAATGAGGCTTTCCTCGATTAAGGTGCTTTGACCAAGAATGTGAAGAACGTAAAGAAGTGCTCATGGAGTCACAGTATGACGGATTTTTGGTTTTGGACTTTCTAATTTATAGCTTCTCTCGGCAAAGAAGGTGGGACCTTTTTCCTATTTTCCTCCGTCTGCCATATTCTCGAAGCAGCTCTAGGGAAATGCGTACGTGATTGACATGTATTGTGAGCTAGTGAGTGGGATCGAAATATGTGACAGAAATCAAACGTGCATTTCAACTTGACTCGATTCAGGATCCATGTGAAGAGCACCTAGTTCTGGGGTGTGTGAGGCGTTTCCACGCATGTCTTCAGTCATGCTAACTCAACGAAATCTGTGAAGGCTCGGCATCGAGCCTTACATGGTAGCTCGTTCCCTCTTCGCCACTTTAAACCCTATTCCATCTTCACACCCTCTTGAAATCGTCCGAACCACTCGGGCTTGCATTTGAGTACAAAGATCCTCCAAATCACGAAAGGCACAAACTGCCCTGCTCCAGTCGACCAAGATCCATCCGACATCCCGCCCTTCATCATGAAAGCCTGCCAGACTAATAGTGGCATGTACAGAAGCTCAAAAATGAGGAAGATGGAGTACAGTGTTTGACGAGTTTGGATCGCAAGCTTGGTGTTTGGTATGAAAAGGGCAACAATGCCGCCGATCAAGAGGTTGACGGCACCGAATTGCTGGGTAAGTTGTAGTGCTGTTGTCGTGACTTGAGAAGGAGCAGCTCCCATTGTATGGAGCAAATAGTGGCGTGGGAAGAGTATGAAGTAGGCTCCCGCACCAACAGTGACAATGGACTCGAAAGCGAGGGCAGTGCGAATGATGTTGCCCGGAGCGGAAGGATCGACGGCTCTTGCTCCTGCTCTTTTTTCGAGGGGGGTTCTTGAGGCGATTGGCGACATTTCCTTTGGCCGAGTATGGACGGCTGGTGCTTCGAAGATAATGTGATGGAGTGGAGGACCATAGGGCTGTAATATGTACACAGTAACTTATGCTTGTAATGAGATTTCAGAGCTCATCAAAGTCACGACCAAGTATATATACACTATTCTGGTAGCGTCAAGTTATGATGTGGCGCCTAGTAACATGGCTCGCACATGCCAAGTGGGCGCGAAGGATCATCATAACGACATGTCTAAGCTGGAAGGTAGAAGGCGTGTTCTGTAGAGTTTTGATGAAATAAGGTTACTGCCAAGACTCTTTACTTACCTCACTACGGGCACAAAGAAAAGTCAGCATTGACAAAGGATTTACTTCGAGTGACTTAGCATACAATTCGTGCATTAAAATTGATTACAACTGGGAGTAGTTCGGATTCCAATAACTCCCGTAAGACCCTTGTGGAAGCTTTCGCTACCGATACTATGCATTCCGTTGGTGGGTGACCCTGAGACCTTTGTCGCCAATTCCTCTTCTTCTTCTGCACCGATATCTCCGCTATACGCGTCTGTAAGCAAACAACGCTAATTTTAACTAGTCCTACTTCCGGTGTCCTTGTTGTGCTGCTTATAGCTGCAGTTTGGAAAGCCCTCTTCCATTCCTCAATCGGTTTGAATTTGAGACGATCTTATGATCCAGTACCCACCACCAGTCCTTGAATATGGCCCGTCCGACTTCCCAGCACTTCTCGTCATAGCCATGTCCATCTGTATCCACTGTAACGCGCAGTCCCTCCGACTCGTCGTCAAAAGCATGTATTAGATGTACAATAGCCATGGGGCCACGCGCGATTGGCGGTCTCAGATGGTCGGGCTGGCTGAAGAGGCAAATAAGTTTGGTCCGCACCGATGGCCAGGGAATAACGTCTAAAACGGGAAAGTGAGGCAACGAGAGCTGTGCTTCCGTCGGACGTAAATTCGCAGGTAAATCTTCCAAGGAGACGGGACTTCTCGACAGATCTAGTGTCCGGCTTATGTCGAGGTTTACCAAATCATCCGCAAGCCCAAGCATGTGTGCGAAGCGGAGTGTGACCTCCATAGTTTTGAGACTGGGAATTTCAATCCCATGCTCCGGTAGGAACGTATATTGTGAAATTTCTAAATCTTGAAGTTCTGCTGATAGTTGGGAGTCGGCCACCAAAGTAGAGCTCTGTGACGGACTGTCTGCAATCCCCACTAGAAAGTAAGCATAATTACGCAAGACGAATTAAAGAGTAACTAGGCAGCATACCATAATGCAAAGAGGTGTTGGTTCCGGAATGATTCATTACATAGGGCGACGAAAATTCTGACGTTGTATACCAAGCCAACCCAGATGGCGTAACAGGGCCTATGTAAGAAGGGGGCGAAGCTCCATTCATGAAATCTGGAAGCAGATTATAGACAGGGGTATTGGATGTGCCGGGGCTGCCTGATTCCAGGCGTGGAGGTTCTATTTGGTGCTGAAGCTGCACTTCCTTACCGGCCGAAGACATAACGGCTGTGGAAACCAATGTGGCCTCGAGACTCTTTTCCAGAGACTGGAGCCGCTCCCGCTTGCGCTGCCCTGGACACTGTCAGCGCTGGACATCTGCAAAACTTCAGGGATTCTTCACGGTATCTGCGCTGAGCGAGCACGTTTAAAACTCGCTGACGGTCCGGTCCATGAGGAACAGAGGATTGTTGAGATGTCATTATGATTCTCGTTATGATCACAGACTCAAGAACGACGGGACTCGGGAGGCAACCTGAACCTTATCTTGGCGGAAGTTCAATTGATGATTATGAGTCATCGATACATAATCGGTGAACAGTCAGTTGACACTGCTTGAATCAAGGATTTTCTACTGTACGGAGCCTTCAAGGAGTGCTCGTACGATCCAAATCATATCAAGACGACAAAAGGTACTGTGAAACTCTCGCCACGCGCTTGACATGTGCACTTTTCCCCTTTAAGTTAATCATAACGTTATGGTCAGCACGCGACTTGCTGTACCTTATTAACAAGTCCCTGAACAAGGATTGGCAGTCAAACGACCAACGTGCAGAACCCTTTACTTTTCTGGAGGCACACAATACCCCGCTCTCGCAAATCTCTCATAGCATTACTGAACCCGGAGTGCAACGGATGTAGGAGAAGGTCGCTTCGGGGGCTAGTCCCTGACAGGCTAGCATCAACGAACCTTTAAAAAGTCCACACATCCAACACGCTGCCTTACTCTTACCAGGCTCACCACGACTTGAACTGGCTACAATATCGCCGACAAATCTTGTTTTCAAGTCACACCTACGATCGCAGGCTCTCACGAGGGCATCAGCAGGTCAAGTACTCGCTGATATCGAGCTTAAACCTGGACGAGCTTGCCCAAGTTTTGACAAGACTGGGCAACAATGACCGTTGCATGCATGATCAAATTCTCAAAGATACTTTGAACCGTAGACAATTCACATGGGAATCTACATGCCATCAAATATCCACTTGAGTTGGCAAGGGGTCACCGCAAGGTTTTGGATTCTTAGGAGGACGTGATGGACGATCTTTGCTCATCAGCACGAACGGAATTCAACGCCATGCCACTTCCACTTGTCAGGCCTCACTCACTTCTTGACTTGCCTGACGAGATTCTGATCAAGGTATGCAGCTATGCCAAGGGCTGTAGGTCTCTCCCGAACACCGCATTGGATTACTCACGGTACACCGATGGTACAAGAGACATCCGAAACCTTCGATTGACCTGCAGGCGACTTTGTGCTGCTAGTTCTCACCTTCTCTTACGAGACAAAATGATCGATTGCACTCTCCCAGTCTCGATCAAGCGTTTAAAGGAGATTTCCCTATACCCAGTCATACGTATGGGCGTCAGAGGTGTCCGGGTTAACATGAAATTCTACTCTGCCGAGCTGGCAGCTGATGTCCAGCTTTTCGCCAGGTACCACACCAGGAATCTACAACAGTCAGCCGATCAGACAGAAGTCATGGCTATCCGTGATCAACATCTCTTAGATCATTCGCATCGGAGATTCTTACTAATGCCAGCTAGCGAAGTTCAGGGACGCCTTAAAAAGGGGCGTCACATCATTGCTGCCTGGGACAGCATACAGGATGGCCACGGTGATCAAGGGAGCGAGTATCATAATGCGCTGAGGACTGCCCATGAACGGTATCGAATGCTCTATGAAGATCAGCAAAGACAGCAAGCCGATCAATCGTACATTGAGGGCATATCTACTTCAATCGCCAGAATGCCCTTGGCTACGAGACTGGAGATTGACGAGAGCAGTAGTAGCAGGTTTGACCGGAGGTCTTCTGACAAGGCCTTCTTGAGATGGATTGAGAGTACTGAGTCGCTTGTTCGAGGGATGCTGGCTCCTATCACATGGAGAGAAGCGCGCGACTGCGATCTTGAATGCCCCACAAGCGACATCTTGATCAACCTGCCTATCGCCATCCATAGAGCAGGCCGTTTCCTCGCTGCTTATTACGTTGGTTCATCACTACTCGAAGATCCTTTTGCTACTAACAGCGAGGATGACTTCCTGGTGTTTTCAGTCGCTATGCAGAAGCTGAAAACGTTCTCCTTCTGTCCTTGCGAGGTGCCAGATACCGATCACTGGAGCTCCGAGGGATCGATGAGTCGCATACGCATGTGACGATTTCTTTCTGCGATTTTGAATACGCCCAGCGTTGAGACGATTTCATTGGACCTCGAGCCTTTATGGTACGATCAAGCCTATCCAGCTGCGAACCCCTCTTCCTTAGTCAACTTGCGACAATGGCCAAGCTTATCGCATCTATGTCTCTCGTGCATTGCGCTGAGTATCAACGAATTGAAAATTCTAGTAAGTCTCTTGGCTAAGCCAATTCGAATTGGTTTCGATAAGATACATCTCGCCGAAGGAAGCTGGGCACATGGTCTTGACTTGGTGAGGGAAACGGTGAGCCTTGGGAGCTCGTTTGTCTTTCCGACAGGGTCGGAACGTGAAAGTTTGTCTAGTGAAGAATACGATAACATCTTCATGCGACAGAGCTCTTCATTATACGAGCGTAGCATTGTGGAGAAGTATATTTTGGGCCACGTGGACGAGCATCCTTTGCGAGATGAAGATGCCATCTTGAGCTTGAGCATACTTTCCATGTTTATCTGGGGCGATGACCCCGGTAGGAGGTTCTCCACGTCCTAGCTGTATCGTGGCTTAAATCGTATGCTTATTCGTTGCCAATATAGAGTTGTGAATAGCAAGATAGTACCTGTCTTCTGCTTCGACGCCAACGGATGTTGAGGTATAGCTTTTGTTTGTCCACTGGTAGTGGGAAGTCGCGTTGGTAGAGAGCTTGGATGTCACCACCATGCGACAGAACTTTCACTAAAGCTTCGTCCTCGCAAGCAACCATCAGGATAGCCACAATATACTGATTAAAGGTGAGCTAGGTTCACATGGATTTTTCAACGGTCACGTTGCCGTGGTGACTCCAGGCGTGCGTGAATTGACTGTATCAGCCTGGAGTGTCATCTGCAGTGAATTTCCTCTCGGCAGCAAATCAACCGAAAAGAGTTATAAAGTCGCCGTATCTGGTGTGGCTTGTTCATAACGTATTCATTACGCGCAAGTTCTGACTCTTTGCTAGAGCTACCTAGATATATATGCCAAATTCGATCTGTTATCTTATATAGTTTCACAGCGCCGACTCCTTAGATTCCAGTCCTCGACTTCAACTCCTCGAATCTCGACTCGTTGACTCTCGTCTCCGAAATTTAGGCTGCTCCTGCCCAAACCTCGGATCCAAGTCCTCACATACAAGAGCTGAACTCTTTCATTGATTATGGATACTCGATCTGGTACCAAGCCTGTCCAGAACCCATTGGCCGATCTCTTCGTCCAACTAAGGGAAGCTGTTGGAGAGTGGAAACCTTGAGCGCCACTCCCCGTTGGAAGCGAGCTTCACCTTGTTTTAAAGAAACCGAAGATTTCGGACTTGATTGATCAGTCAATCACCAAACGCATGGATGCCAACGTTCCGCGTAGTAAGGCCAAGTCAAGCCCACAAGCTCTTCGGACTCGGCGCAGATCTGCTCGTTCACGAAGACTTCCTACAAGTAATGAACGACACCTATCACTGAAGGGTTTACAGCGCCCAGATTGAAGGTTACCGACTCTTCATACAAAGCACGGCCAGTAGTCTCTCCCGACGTCATCTTCGCAACCTGCCTCTTCTTGATCTGCCCGACGAAATTCTTGCTGAAGTCTTTACACATGTCAAACGTCAACTTTACGGAACGAGCGCACCCACTGCGGAGACTTGACAGTATCACCTAATTTCCAAAATATCCGACTAGTCTGCAGACGGTTCTGCAATGTCAGATCAAGCCTTCTTCTTCCCCGAGTTCTGTCGACTTTACATCGGCATCATCCCTCGTCCGACTCGAAGAGATTTCTCACCACCGTACTATCAGTAAAGGGGTACGAACCATCCGGGTTGTTCTACATTTCCATGATGATGCCTTGGCAGCGAACTACAGAGCATTTGCGGAACACACTGCAGAGATGTTCAAACAGCGTGCCTACAGTCTTCACGACTTGATACTCGACCTTGAAGAAAAAAGAAACAACCACCGGTCAGATTTAAGTGAGGAAGATCTAGTCCACCTATCGCTTGTCACATCAGCGGAAAGGATGCGCAGCATGGCTCAAGATATCACAGCAAGAGCTTCCCGATTTTCGTTTAGCCAGCGTGTTATGGGTTTTGTCGACGGCCGGCTTCTTGGAAAAGCCTTCGAAGAGTACTCGAATCAAGCGATGGATCAAAAGAATAGAGGTCAAGACGGTTCATTGATTAACAAAATTGCTGCTGCAGTCCAACGCATGCCCGCCATAACCCGGTTGGAATTGCTGGAGAAACCAGTACCGGAGACCGTCTGGGGATATCACGGGCGTTCCGCGGTGGCTAGCACTTGGCAGGCTGAGCTTACTCCCAAGTCCATCATCTTTCCATTGGCACGGGAGGATTCCAAAAGTCGATACAATGGGCAGACTCTTGGGAGACCCCCGATCGACCTTCTCGTTAAGCTTCCTGTGGCATTGTACCGGGCTGGCGTGTCTATCCAGAATCTTGACATAAAGGTTACTGCAGCCGCGAAGTGGTCAACTGAAAGCACCAAAACCTTCAAATAGCTGGATTTGGCTACGCAGAAGCTCAAGAGCCTGAAAGTTATCCCGATCTCTAGACACAAGCCACTTCCGTCAGTTGAAAATCCGGCCCTTGGCAGATTCCTAACCGCTATGCTAAGCTCAGAGAACTTGGAGGGTTTCTACATTGACCTGAACGTCTATTCATCCGAAACCAATCCGCCACTTCCTAACATCGAATGCCTTCTTACCGTGCCACTGTGCAGAAGTCCTTAAAACGTGCGCATTTGGGATGCTTCCCTTCATCTCACTGAAGTCGTCAAGCTAGTCAGCAGTCGCGATACGCCCTTTCAACAACTTGATTCAAGTGGCACACACCTTCTCAGTGGCACCTGGGCGGCGGCTCTAGATATTCCGAAAGGCAAATGCCCGCCAGGAACCGATATGTTCCTTGCAGTTGTGCCACAATGGAAAGACATGTCTTGGCGGGAACAGTGCGATTTGATGGACAAAGTAAATAGATATATGTGCGGTTTGACAAAAGTCAATCCAATGAAGTAGTTGATGTGGATTGGAAAGAAAGAATGCGTGAGAAATATTTTGGATGCAACAAGCAGATGTGCTTACTGGTGTGGAAAATCTTGGTCTGCTGGAAATTGCTGATGCCAAAAGGAGGGGAGTCTTTTGGTTCAATCAGCGCATTCCACATGTACTTATGAATATTGCGGAACATTCTCAGGACTTTGACGTGGCTCTCATAGTACAATGCAAAGAATCCTTTTTCCTCTTCTCTCAACCTTATCTTTGTATTCATTAAGTTACTATGGTCACTTCAATGATAGCTTATCGTCCGACTTTGACCTAACAACAATCTTCGGCACACTTCAAAGACGTTGAAATAAGAATGCAGGTTCCACAAAGCACCTTAGACTCCCTCTACCAGCTCGCTTGCCTGGCTACACTGCACGCAAAGAGCTCCAACGGGTCAGCAAGGATACGTGTTAGAAGAACACTTTATCCATGCGAAAATGAGTTCATCATCTTGAATTGCTGAATTTTTGGTTTGGTAAGGTAATTGTTAACAGTTTGCAAGGATTTCTCCTCGGTCTTTCTGTATACCACGGGCGCCTATTGCAAACATGTGCCACCTGAATTTTCATGGAGGGCTGTTCCCGGTTTCCAAGCATGTCAGCCAGTAGGCGTGACTATTCCCTTTTCACAAGCTTCGATAAACATCCTCACTGGATTCCACTCCACAAGTCCCCTAACATACGCTTCTGCCAGCGAAATCTTCTCTCGTCTTGGATCACCCTTATGATCAGAAATCTCTCCTTTCTCAAAGATATTGTCGAATATCTCTCCAAGCTCGTAGCCAAATGCCCTTGAAGATCGCCCCTTTCTCCTCCACGTAGATAACAATTGAAATGCGCACGCTCCCAATTCCCTTTCCCTCTCATCATGTCCAATGCTCCTGCCTAGGTTCCATCCCTCAGATATATGCTTTCCAAATGTATCTTGAGTTTAGGTGCCACGAGTCGATCAAGCAGGCCTTTGAAGTCAGCAAACCGCAGCGGGACACCTGTTAGAATCACACAATGCAGATTCCTCGAACTTGGTCCAGAACGAATTGATTCGCCTAACTTTGCCGAAAAAGCTCCAACATTACGGAACGCGGTAAAGTCTGTCTATATGCAACTTCGTCAAAGTGTCGGATCCGCTCAATGCAGATTTGTAGTTGTCCAGATAAGTGAACTTGTGGGGCTCGATGGTGAAGCCTTCGGTTGGCCAGCGTGCGGATGGCCAGAGTTGAAGAAATTTCAAGCTTTGTAAAGCTGCGAGCACCTCGTATTGCTGGATATCGTTCGGGAGATATGTATAGCCGCGAAATGAGTCGCGGGTCCTCAGACTGCTTATCGCTGAGCCGGCTTGGTGGATTGCACCTAATAGGCGGATCAAGAGAGCTGTAAGGTCTTGTGATGCTGCTGGGAGAAGCAATCGTCTCTCGTTGGAATGATCAGTACTTGATCTGCATTCGTAGATTTCTTCCGGGAGGGGAAGTGTGGTGCTTGAGGATGGTGGGTCTGGGTGAGCTGAGGTGGAATACGTTGTTTGGATATTGTGACTTTGGAAGTGAAGTGAGCCATTCAGTGGGTAAGACCTTGCTGTTTGTGAAAGTTGCTGTCAGAATGATTTCCGCTGTCGGATAGCAAAATTACTCCCTGGCCCCCAAGTAAGGGAGCTTGCGCAGCTTAGAATAGTGCCGTCTCGTGATATCTTTGGTGCTAAGATGGACATTGAAATATATGCCACTGCGTTGAAGATGGCTGGCTGGAGCTCATTTTCCTTCTCACATCACACCCTTTCCAGGACAGATATCTGGCTTGATCCTTTCTCTGATGACTACCCCTAGTATGAGGTCCTGCTCTAGATATATAAACAAACATTCCCGATTGAGTGGTCCGCGAAAGGTGGTCTCAAATTTGATTATATTTCAAGCCCGGCCTAGCTGAGAGAGAAGCAGTTCTTACTCACCGACAAATATAAATAACGAACTCATACCAATAGTCTGAACTCCACGATCAAAGAGCTCAAGCTTGCAAGAGATCTCATTGGTGGTCCGTATTGAGACTCGCTTTTCCTTGAAGCAAGAGATGCTCACGCTGGCTGTCCAAACATCTTGACAATCGCTAGGATTATGGGAACGTTGTGAAAAGAATTATCAATGGAGATCGTATAATTAGTAGCAACTTACGTCGAGAAAAACGGAATGACAGTAATCGTGAAGTTGACAACGAGGAGAGGAAGGTGCACGCTCTGATGAGTAGAAAGGACATTGACCTGTGAAAGAGATAAGTTGAACTGGATCTTAAGCTCTCTCTCTTTGTAGTGATAGAGGGGGTGAAGAACTCAGGTAGCTTGGCTTTCAAAGAGTATGCAAAAGCACACTCGTTGACGAAATTCACATTTGGCCCTTTCCAACAGTCCATTGTCCTTTGCGCGCTGGCTTATGGATGGTGGAGTGGGTGTTTATATATGAATGCTGGAGGAAGCACGGAGGGGAGGAGTCTTGAAAAGCAGGAGCAAAAACACTTTAAACCGGTTTTGATAAGTGAATGGCCTCATGACTCGGAAGTCAGCTCGAATGCAAGGTGGGCGTTCCATTCTTTATCTTTATTTTTTATTTTTGTACATCACGTGATGAATCCATGATTCCTCATTCCGAGACACAGCGGCAGCCACACAAGCCCAAGGTCTCAATAGTGACTCTAACAAAAAAGCCATATGTTTCATGGTAAAACATGCATACAAAGATACAAGTAAAGCCACGGAAGAAACTTTTCTCTTTCCGTCCAAAAGTGAAGCCATCACGACTCGGACCCACTGGCTCGGACAGCACGGACTGCCCAGATCGCTTTGGGATTTTCCACGATCAACCACTAAAATCGAGAACCACTGAATCGCGGTGCATTTCGCACAGATGATGAGATGAGTTTCATATCGATAGGGCAGAACGTTCCTTACCATCAATCCACAAGCTCAGATCTCAGGACAGCAACCTCGGGACTTTGAAGGCACGTGTTTCCCGACTCTTTTGCATTTTCAACAACGTTGAGCAGGGCAAAAGATGAGATGAACCACGGATCGAAAGGATCCTCTCTGTAATATCACCACCAAGGAAAACGTCATGGCATGAAACGATCACATTTGAGGTTCCAACCCTTGCCTGAGTAAATCCTCGGCGGGGTATGGGTCGTGATTGGCTTGCATGACGAATGGTGAAATGAGGATGCCGATTGATCGGCAATCATTTTGATTTTTTGCTCTTTGCCGGCGGGAGGCTGTGCTGTGTTGTGCTTTTCTGTTGCCGAGGGGAGGAGGAGGAGAGTTCGGTTGGATGCCTTGAAGGTGCTGTGTTGTGAAGAACCAACGTGGATGAAGTCGCGCAGCGGATGTTGTGGTGGGATGCTAGGTATGAGTAGGCTTTTACGAGACGGAGTACAGAAACATCCGTTGCCCTGCAGGATGGATGATCAGGTACAAAGCACGGTATCGGCGTTGGTACACACCGTACAGCATACACCATGAAAACGTTGATTGACCTCCACTGTCTTCACCGTTCACTGTGTTGCGTGGCACACGAGCATATTCCAGGGGGTGGCATGTGTTGGTGACGAAGATGGGATGATGCGTGCGGGTGGGAGTGGAGTGATGCTGAGTGGAGGATCGAAGCGAAATCTGCAGTAAGATGAGATGAGATGAGGCTTTTGATAGAACAATTCTCCTTCTTCCCCCTTATCCGGGTTCTATCTTAACAAAACAGCCTCTATCACTCATGCACCCACCCCCTTATCATTGCTTATCCATTTTCCCATCCCAACAACCGAATCTTCGTCCTGTCTTCTCCATGACGATGATGCAGTGATGCACAGAAGGATACGACGTTGAGCTGAAAATAGTTGGCGCTTAAATTCTGGCGTTCGTCCCATTCACGAAGACGAGTTGGAGACAAGGGGAAGTGGCCGTGTTTAATTTTGTTTCAAGGGATCAGTCGGGATCAGTCCAGGGTGAGTCTGCTATGATAGGCCGAGAGAAGATTGGCTGAATGCGGGTTCCTGAAGCTAAGCTCTCCACGGTCAAGTGACAGGCAGCTAAGCAGGGATGAACAGAGCCAAGACCTAGCTAGCTGGGTACCTGCATCTCTAGCGCTAATCTTGCTCTCAGCCAACCAGCCGTCAGCATTCAGCCTTCGCCCGCCCACCCTCACTTCACTTGACTCTTT
This sequence comes from Cadophora malorum, assembly GCA_017365405.1. Classification (NCBI taxonomy): domain Eukaryota; kingdom Fungi; phylum Ascomycota; class Leotiomycetes; order Helotiales; family Ploettnerulaceae; genus Cadophora; species Cadophora malorum. Next base: position 2,834 of record JAFJYH010000118.1, on the reverse strand, counting down.
GACTTGACTTTGACCTTCTCCTCCCTTTCTCCTCACCCTTTCGCAACCTCATCGTCACCCACGTCAACCCTCGACGAAGGCAGCAGGATCGCATTCCATCTTTTCAGTCGTCCCTCTTTTATCGACTTGATCTGATTGTTTGTTTACATTCGCTCTCTACGATCCTCACGTTCTCTACCACCAAACTTCCACTCTCTAATTCATCTCCCGTTCGATCCGCATTCTACGAGATCGCGAATCGATAATACCATACCCACAATACCAACAACTCGACGATAATCTACCGCGGTTCCGCTTCTCTGCGCGATACTGCCCTATTTGAATCACCCACGATCAACATCTCGATCTAAACGTTCAACAAGATGGCTCATAATCACCTCCACCGAGTGCATGCGCGACAAGATGCCGAGACAGTCGTGTCTGTCGTCTACGTGACTGCTTCCAAGACTTTCGAGGGCGAGATTGGAGGATACACCACCATCGGAGTCGCGATTGATACTTCAAAGGCTCCAGAAGCAACTCCCGAACCTACAACGTCCGCGTCACCAAAGGCCAAGACCGTATCGTCAGTAAAGAGCGATGTTGGATCCTCTATCTCGGCCAAGTCTACAAGCAGACAGACCACCCTGCAAACCTCCGCCCTCCCAACCGCGATTACCTCCCCAAAGACATCCGTTGGTACGCAGTCACTCGCGCTCCTTGCCGCCACTGGTGGTGTAACGACCAGCTCCATCGCCTCAGCAGCTTCCTCGACCGCGACATCATCCAGCTCGACCTCAGAAACGAGCTCGGAAGGCATGAGCACAGGTGGAAAGATTGGATTGGCTGTTGGAATCTTGTTACTTTTGGGCGCCGTACTGTCTATCATCCTGTTCTGTTTCAAGAAGAGAAAGGCTGCAGCCAAGGCAGCAGAGGCACGCGACAATGAGAAATATGACCAGGTCAACCGCGCAGCCAGCATCCGTACGACTGCTACTGCCCCTCGCCTCTCGCTCCGCCCAATTACCCAGTTCCTACCAAATCTCGGAGAGAAGCGTTCAAGCCGTGGAAACCCTCTCGCAGCTCACCTCGCGCCTGTCGCTGAACCACAGGAGAAGCAAAGTGCTTGGGAGAGACCAATGACTGGACAATCCAACAACAGAGAGAATCCTTTCGGAAACCACGCAGAGACTATCCCAGCTCAGAACCCATTTGGCAACCATGCGAATATCGATCCCGTTAATGCCTCTGGCCCTGCTATCGTTGAAATGCCTGCTGAACCCATGGCCGCCGCTGCCGTCGCAGCCGCACCTGTCGGTCTCAAGCGTGGAGCTTCCAAGCGCGAGAATGGCCCTGCTCCTATGGACTTCACCAAGTCTGGTCCTTTCATGGGTCCTCCATCTCCTGCCGGAACCGAATTCAGCATGTCTTCTGAGGCTCCTGGTACGCCCGTTCAAACCAGCTCTGGTGCCGCCATTGCTGCTGCTGGAGGTATGTCTCTACTATCCGCTTTGCGATTATCTACTGACTTCATAGGCCCTGTCAACTCTGCTGTTCACCGCGTCCAACTTGATTTCAACCCATCTATGGAGGACGAACTTGAACTGAAGCAAGGTCAACTCATCCGTGTCTTACACGAGTATGATGATGGATGGGCTCTTTGCATTCGACTGGATAGATCTCGTCAAGGTGTTGTACCACGCACCTGCTTGTCCACCCGTCCCGTCAAGCCTCGCCCAATGCAAAACGGTCCTCGTGGCCCCCCACCACCAGGAATGCGCGGCCCCCCTCAACAACAACGTCCCATGTCACCCGGCATGAACGGTCAACGAATGGCACCAAACGCCCTTCAAATCCGCCCATCTACACCAAACGGCCAACATCCACGCCCTGCCTCCCCTGCCGGATCCATGCAACAACGTCAACCCAGACCCATGGTCCAAGGTCAAGATCAAGGTCGCGCCCGTAGCAACTCCGCCGCTCAAATGCAACGCCCTAGAATGGGTCCAGGCCCAAGTCAGATGAACCCAAACCCCAACCCAATGCCTCAATTCGACGGTGCTGGTTCTCCTCCACAAGGATCTATTGGTAGAAAACCAGTTCCCGGTCAAGCTTTGTAAGCAAGCAAAAACGAAACGACTTCGATTCTTCAACTTCAAAAGTCCTTCTGGGAACGAAATAGAACATTTGCTTGACTGGGCTTGGCTGGGCTTGACTTTGTGTTTTTCTCGCGCGCGTAAGCGAAGAATGGGGAATATGGCGTATTGGGCGGCGGACTTTGACACGATGGATCACGAACGAATGTACACACACTTTTTCCTTACACGTCAATCTTCTTCTTGCTTTCTTGCAAATCTTTGAAGAATTGCGACATCGATAGGGTTCTTTTTCTTTTGCGGCCTGGCTATCGATTTGAGCTTTGAGAGTTTCCTTGCTTTTCTGAAAATACACATTTGCGAACGCGTTAGTTGGTAATGTGTATGTATGTAGATCGTCAACCTTTTTTCCGGTTTCCTTTGTGCTTTTCTCGTGTGGTAGAGTGGTGGGGTGGCGGAGGAAGGAAAGGCAGTGATGGGAATTGGATCATTTGCTAGGCTCAGCTTGCTCGGCTGGATGAGGAACTTTTAGGTTTTCTACTCTTTCTGCGGGTTTCGCTTGGGTTCTAATTCTGAAAAATCGACTGGCCTTGATTGAAGGAAGGGTGGTGGCGGAAGGAAAGCAGTCGGCGAGCTGTGCTGTGCTGACTTGTATGAGTCTATTTTCTCTTTCAAGTGCGTGCGCACGCTGGCAGTAGCTTGGTTATCGACGGGTGGGAATCTGGGAGGGAGGGAAATGGGTGGAGGGAGGGATACGGA